>JAPYZM010003885.1:0-17735 GCA_030522845.1 Psyttalia concolor
TATTTAATTATCAATTAGGCCCGATAACATGTGGTAGAAAGAGAACATGGCAGAGAGAGAGAGAGAGAGAGAGAGAGAGAGAGAGAGAGAGAGAGAGAGAGAGAGAAACTATCGCACTGCATCCATGTTCAATAAGATATGAAACAATTAATCATTCTTATAATATCACAACAATAAAATGTCTGAGGCAAAACAGGGTTTGATATTTCTCAATTAAATTAATTACAGTTAATTATTGTTAATTTTATTTTGAACAAAGGAAGAAAACTTTGATATATTCTGTTAACAGGTAAACTATCTTGTTTGTGCGGGACATTGTCACAAATTATGTTCGCGGTGAAGAATTTTTTCAGTTAAAAATTTCAACATTTTTCCTAGAATCAGTCGTTATCAGGACTATTCTTTCTTGAACAATATAAGAGGAATCGCATTCCCTTTAAATCATGGCTTGCCAATTTATGGTAAAATAAAAATAGTGGAGAAACCGTCAAGGGTATTTTCTTAAACCCCATGTCGTCCACAACAAGGATATTTTGACAAGTTCCCTCAAATTCCAAGTTATCGAAATAAAAAAAAAATAAATTCACTTCAATATACTGTGTAATTATTAAAGACGTTCTAAAAAAATCCCAAGAGTCCCTCAACAAATCCGACATTCGCACTGATAACCAAGGCAATTAAACAATCCCCAAGCCATACCAAAAATAACTTCCACCATTTCACCAACAACCCCTCAATGATTGTTATACTAACGCAATTTCCGGCATAATAAAGGCTGCATAACATAAATATTACCAAAAACAATGAAAATAATTTCAATAATTCACACAATACAAAAATATTAATTAATACAAAAAAATGTATAATTCCCTCTGGAAACAGCATTCATAAAATTAAAATCCCAATAACCCTTTTAAACTCACCTAAACAAGGCCAGTTTAACTACAGATCAAGTCCAAAAAATCCACATCTAATGCGTAACTAACGAGTACACAGGAGAAGTGCCGAGACTGACGCTACTGGAACGAGTACAAGCGAGTAACTAATACAACGATTCCCCTGGAACTTGTACGAGGTTACCACAAATGAGTGAGTGAATGGTGTCTGCATTGTACTATCCACTGGGCTTTGCGAGAATACACGAGTTATCCGTGAAGATGGCATCGACTTTCACCGCTTCGAGACCATCATGTCAACATAATCCCCTCCCAACTGACAAATCATTTCCTTCGAGTCGAGTGATTTCCAATTGCTCGATCAACGTGAACTCCCGACAATTTTCATCCCACAATCAGCATGGTAATTAACTCCACGGAGAAGCGGGTTGACGGGACAACGAATGCTTGATAATCATGCTGATGTCATTACTCAATGTGTATCCAAAGTGATGATGTCAGCCACGACAAACTTGTCACACTTGTTGGACCTGTCCTAATTGACAGAATGTGTTCTTTCATCGAATAAAAAACGCGTTGAAAAAACTGTAGAAATACGTGATAATTCCTTCCTAACATCTTATCTCTCGGCAAGTAGTTAACTTTTTATCTCTCTAAAGATAACTTCCAACAAAGACGATTAATTCAAAATTCCCGGCCTGACAATGTTTAAATAAAAGCGAATGCCAAATATTCAATGTTTAATATTCCATTCCAAAGACGAAAGCCAAAGGCACAATCCGGAATGCTCTTTATCCCGAAACTAAAAACTCTCCAATTTCTCTCGAAACATCTGAAATTCTAGGTCTGCCGCATTTAGCATACAAATCTCGAACAACAATGAGAATCACGTGATTAACCATCCATGTCAAATTCCCATTAATATCTCTCGAATTGTCCTTTCACCATGACTCATATCAATGCTTCCGCACAAAGGCGAGTAGAAGCCGAATGGAGACAAAAGACGGAGAATGGTATTCAAGGAAGTGGAGGGGCCAAGAAAACGTCAACTCTCTTGGCCAATATCAGGCATAAACAAAACAAATTCCCAAGAATTTATTTAGATCTTGAATCTTCCCGAGCTCTTTCCACAGATTTCGCTGTTCGTACCGATGGCCTTCAGGGCCTGGCAGCAATCCTACACGCTTCTTGAAAGACTTGATGATAGTTGAGATCATTTATACATTATCTGAGACAAAAGATCGCGAGCCGGTTTGCAACGAGAGAAGAAGCCATTCTTGGGAAGAAAGGAAACTACTTTGACACCGAAGACATGATGATTTATTCTAAATCCTCACAATCTTAAAGAGTTCTGTCTTCTGTAGTTACCTCAATCAATCAAGCTGAAGAATTGTCAACAGGAATCTGATTTTTAAAGAAGATCATATATGGTAGCAACCCTCCACGTATATCAAACTAATGCTACATTCAAGACAAAAGAAGCTAGTCCCGATCAATCTACGGTTTTCAAAACAATTGACGACATATGTCACTTTCTATGCACTATTTAAAACAAAAGAAGCTAACTCTCTAACCAAAAGCCGGTTCATAATTGAAGGAGAAGACCTTTTCTGCGCAAACTATCAACTCAACAAAGTACTAAAGGCCCAAGTAACAGCCCAAATGCCGTTTTAAAAAAACTCGATGATTTTTCTGATAACTCATATTCGAGGCAATGAAGCTAACTTTCTGAACCAGATCTAACAAAGAGGAAAGAAGTAGCAAAGGAGAATAAGTACAATTGTCTTCTACCACTTCTCAATCAAACTCATTTCAATTCTTTCCATCACCACACCATCTCACCCCATCCTCGACCGGCGGTGACGTGACCTCCCGTCGACTGCTCCTGGAAGTAGTAGTAGTGGTCGTTGTTTTCCTAGTCGTCTTTCGAGTCGTCTGCGAGACAGTCTCAAAGGGTTTCTCCCAATCCTGAAAGACCTCGGTAGTCGCCATGATACCAATGCCTCAATCAACAAAACAAAACAAAACAACAGTCAACACGAAACTGATATCCAAAGCAGCTCACAGTCACATTTAGCTCCTGATTGAACTCAATATTCACTGATACCAATATGAATAAACACTGGAGGCACACGCCTCGTCCCAGACCCTCCAGATATATTAACCGATCAGCATTAGAGGTTTTTTGAGTGAACTGTCGTATGGGCCACACCACACCAGACTGAGGATCCAGTCACACGACTAGGACAAAATGCGACTACGAGACAAGTGCTGATCGAGCCGCCTACAGTGTGCGCGTCTGCAGTCTATGTTTCCAGAAATACAGGGAAATAGGTGTATAATTAGAGACAGTGCAGTGAGATATGAACAGCACGATGGAGGGCCATGCACGCTCAGAGACGCCGGTAATGTCATCAAAACAACTTTAAAGTCAAAGTGAAATTATCGTGAATTGTCCCACCTAGCAGTGATTAACAAGACACAACCAAAATTCAAGGGAACCTTTCACAATTGAATTATTGACCAATGAGAGCTGAGTTTCACTATGATTGGGCCATTAATAAACCATCACCACGTGGGCTTTCTCAAGGCAATTTGCGTCCGATAAATTTCTCACTTTGTTTTTTATCGTGGAATATGAATTATTTTCGTCTACCCTCGTCACAGATTATTTACGGTGATGCCCTATAAATACGACGATCTGGTTATTCAATCAAATGGAGCCTATTGTCTCACCAAACTGCTGAATGCCGAGTTGACGCCACAACGAAGAGTTCTTGTCTTTCTAGTGGTCTTCCGCGTCGTTGAAATGCCTTCGTAAGGGGATTCCCAGTCGTGATAGATCTCAGTAGTAGCCATTTTACTTGTTATCACAACAATCACTGACTTGGGGACAATTCGCCAACAATTGGCCACTGTTGCATCGAAAAACTAATGGTCATCTTCTGGTGATAGCGGAATGGAATGCCTGGAGCTGCACAACCAGCTACTGTTCAACGAATGGACTCAACGAGACTGGAGGCGGGAAGGGAGTAGGAAACTGACAGCGGTAGCGTCTGCAAGTGAGTTTCCAGAAATACCATGAATATAGTGTATAATTAGGAAAACAGGGGAAAGAGTAGGCTGTTACGGATGCATGTGACAAATGAATACTTCAGAATTTACCGGTGATTTCCACCGCTGGGGTTTTTCTTCATTATTCCATTCCTTCGACATCAATCTTCAGGAATTTGGGCATTTTTTAATTGGTGAAACATGCGAAATGGAAAATTTTAAGGCTTCGGATGGCCGCAACGTTTGTTTGCTAACGCAGAAATAATATTTGGCAGCGTTCGAGAGTTCCGTTTATGTAATAGGCCAATGGATGAAGATATACTGTTTTCAATAACGGTGTTTATCAGATCGCAATTATTTTATCCGTCCTTCGGGAGGGGGGGGGGGGGGGGGGGGGGATGTTGGCAATGGTTGATTGAACGTTGGGCTCACATGCGAAATTTATTTTATTTATTTTATTCAACTAGGAGGGTTGATATCATTCTTCGTGCGCAAATTGTAAAAAGATTTCTCACACGAAAATCTATTCGTTGTTTTATGAAATTTATGAAGATGACGCTTGCAGATGATTCCATTCTGGTCAATTCAAGCGGGCGATTTTCCAAATTCATAAACGACTGGACATACTATGTCAGAAAGAAAATAGGTGATGATGAATTTTCGGGAGAGTGTTATTAACTTTATTTTTGGGTGAACTGAGAAAATCGATTTCTTTCCCATCTCAAGTCCCTATAGCAGTTGATTTTTGCTCGTTAAATTCGAGAGTTTTCGCGGAATCGTAAAAAAACTAAATGACTAGATGATGATGAATTAAGCTCCTTTTCATTGGATGAACCAAGTGAGCCGAGCAAATGCAAAATAAAAAAAAATGATTTCTAGCTGGATTTATTTACATTCAAAGATCGAAAATTAAATCCGAAATTCACTGCCGTTGGATTTTAAATGTTATCCCATCAAAGTATCCAAAAATCTGCAACAAAGGAACTGATGAATTGATCTTCCAATTACTCTATAATTTACAGGAGCCGAAACAATCGACTTTTGACCTATTGGAATCCCTACGTAAAACCCGGATTTCTAAGTACCGAATGCAATTGGATGCAGATGGCAACCGTCTTGATTTTTCTAAAAATGTCCCAACAACGAAAAGACAATTATCGAAATCGATTCGAGTCGACGTTACCTCTTCTCCCGTTTTTGATGAATATCTTGGAATCCAATGGAGATACTAAAATATTTGGCAGAACCTTTTTTGTAGCCTACAATTTGTTTAACAAAAAAGCTGCAATAAAGATTCCGCTATCTGCCTTCGATTTGAAGCTATCGCTGGAAAAATCAGTGAAGAGCGAAGTCGACTTTAACATTTTGATTACTTCGCTACAGAAATATCAGTCAGTATACGCTGTCAGTCTTCCTCAGTTTTCTCAATAGAAATATCATAATTCACGTTTGCATACGCGATCGGTTATTTTGGATATCTCAGAAGCATGTTTCAAGTTGTTTATAAGACCTATAGGAAGATAGCTATGAAGTATCTTGCAAATACGTATTTCCATTTGGCTCATCCCATACCAACTTAATCCAAATAAATGGAAATTATGCTGAAACCTTATTTCCTGCGCATTATGTTGTGTCTCTTGAATATTGCTTATGTTCATTGCAAAGAGGAAGTGGAGCCAAATCATTTACTCCGGTTGTAATAAGTTCATTCCCTGAGATTACTCATCATTTCGAAACTTCAGGCATTTACATTTTCTCACTCGATGATTTATAATCAGATCAACTGTTCCCCAAAGTCTCGCGAGATGGCGTTCAACCTTGTAAATATTTCGGAGCTTTCGAAGCTCAATCGCTCTTCCAAGCTTGCAGATGGCGTTCCGATGACGAGCCTCGAGTTTTCACTGACCGATTCATTCGAATGATTATTCAATCATCCAGTGTTAATTGCAAAATTTCACCGGCTTCTTAGCGATAATATCAAGTCATCTATACAGAAACTAACTGAAATTTTGAAAATTATGATTGTATAGAGGAAAATTCTATACAAAATGAAAAAATCAGAGGACAATTTGCGATCGAACGTATCTCACACTCAACTTGTTAAATTTGACAATCTCATTAGGAAAACAATAAACAATGGGAGTAATTGCCCAACAGTTCATTCACTGGGTATCCGGAGAAATGAGCTTACAGACACAATGAGAAGATGAAAATCGCAGTAGGTCATGTCCTTCGCAACTTCAAATCAGAATTAACGCAAGATCGTAACTGTGGAGGCGCAAACGAGGTTAAATTTATAGACCATTTAGCAAGCCTCCACTATCTGTGAAATATACACAAGAGAAAAAAAGGAGAGAGAGAGAATGATGGAAGACCTGTTGAAGTCTCTCCTCAAGGTTGACGACATTACATTTGTGGAGTATTTTCTGGGAGTTGATTTTTGTAGGTTCATGGAGAGAATTTAATGGCTTTTGTCCTCTTTTTTCGGGGTTCTTACCGGGTAACAACAGCGGCGTCAAACTTATCATTTTTAAGGTGTTTTTTTCTCGTTTACATCCAACGAAAATGGATAAAATTTTAATCAAGTGTCATGGATGTCATAAGAAAGAGCATTTATGTTTCTATAATTTCTGTAATCAAGTTGTGTAATTTTTTTGTTGCATGAGTTAGAGAAATAAATATTGACAGCCCTCGGTCACGATGCGCTTCATCCTTAGTCAGAATTGAAATCATTTTCATTGAATAGATGCGAAGAAATCTCGCTTGAAAAATAAAATTTAATGATTTTGTTTCTTTCAACTGCTTTGTTCATCCCTCTCATTGGTTTTTTCTTTGCGGTTACGAAGTGAAAATTTTGGAATTTCTAATGAAATTCGGATTTTCCTTGCTTTATTTAACATTTTTCCATGATATCCATAAGATGTCTTCACGACGCCAGTGGGACGCCAGTTTTCGCAGTGTCAATGATTTTTTATGTCTGAAGATTCTCTGATTCCCTTCGGCATTGGATTAGTGACATTGCCGAGACGTCATTGCAAATGGTCCGAGGATGCGCATGAAAAATAGGACAAAACGACAGGAATCACAGAGTTAAAAGCTTCATGTCGTACTTGTCCGTGATACTGACGTAGGCTATACATATCCGTGACGGTTGGATGCCAGTTGGTCCAAGAGAGCGCCCTCTCTTGGCAGCCGACATGCTTTCCATGAATGAAAAATTATACGGCATTCGGAGCTTGCGTTCCTAGAGACCGCCTCAAGACATGAAAGAATCAACATAAAAGAGAAAGAGAGGAAAAAATTCCACGCCAAATTGCAAGTCGGGGATTCCCGATTTGTTCTTGGAGAATTGGTCTCTGAAAACACAACTTGCAAAAAGATTATCGAACTATTGATAATTGATAATTGGCGAGGTTATCATTTTTGTCAAATTTGCAGTTCTTTAATACTCTAACGTCATTGGAGCTATGATATTTTGCTTCAATGCGTTTGAAGATCATAAAGAAATCGTCAAAATGAGTCGTTACCCGGTCATCCCCACACCCACCCCCCCCCCCCCCCCCCCCCCCCCCCGCCACACCAAAAATCATCTATAAAATGAGGAACAATTTTACCCCAATTTTTGATTCAAGTTTCACAATCATTGATAGTTTAAATGAAAAAACGTCTTAAAATGACGAAAAATAGCTGTTACTTTGTCAATTATTTCTGCAATTTTTGCAAAATTATAACATTCACAATTAACAATATTTTGTTGATAATCTAAATGTTTCAAAATGTCCGTCTAATGTTCAACGATTTTTTAAAAACAAAAACATCGGTAACAAAATCCCAAACTGTGAATTTTGTAGGACTCGGATTTGGCGTGGATCTACTCATATAGATTTAAAGATCTGTATTAATATCGAGCTTTTTCCCGAGAAAGATTCGCCAGTGAAAAAAGAAAAGAAACCAGTGCCCAGTGGGTCTTCGCAAGGAACCCACAATATCGAGGTGTTAAAAATACAGCTGAAGAGAATGAGGCGGTTCAGTTGAAATATCTTTAATTTTAAGAGCAGTCAAACAGACTGAAGTCTTTCCACCGAGCGGAGTTTGGGAGCATTGACACTACTTGTCCGAATTCAGGCACGTGCACAAGATACGAACAATAATAGTGAATCTGAGCACTAATGACATGAAATTCGGTGTATAGATGATATTGGAATACTATGAAATTACTCGTAATCCCAAAAACAAAATCAAGATTGAATATCAATTCTATTATAACCGAATAATTGACTGCAAAATGAAAAAATATATAAAAATATATTCTTGAATTTTCGATCTATTTTAATTTTAAGTTCCATTGGAAATTTTACATTTTTTTTTCGATGTAGTTGTGAATTTTCAATTTACAAAATTTTCCAGAAAATGTAAGTTCTGAAATTAGAAAATTTTCCAGACACTTTTTCGAGATTTCTATTAAATTATGATGCCCCAACATTTTCAGGCATGTCTATTGAAAATTCAAAATTTTATGCAAAAATACGTGAGAACTAGAGTCCCTCAATTATTCCATCAAATTATCGACATTTTCTATAGAATTTTTTCACCTCAAAATTTCCATTTTTTTTCTTTAATTTTCTTGTTAAAAAAAACGTAAAATATCGCAATCGGGAAAATAAAAACATCCATTTCACTAGAATAAATGCCATGTAAATATATTTCTATTTCTATCGACTTCTACAGAGACGATTAAAAATGAATAGAAATCCAATAGAATTTTCTATCAAATTAGCATTTTCCATTAAGGCTGGTCATACGAAAATCTAAAATTCAGTGTTCTCTCTCCCCTAAATCTCAATTACCTGTCCAATAACTATCAATTTTCCTGCTACCAGTGACCAATCCCCGACCATTTCCCACTCCCCCCGCCTGGTACACCCAATAACAATGCGACATCTCGAATCCGAAATGAGAATCCAAGAGACTACCATTAGACAGTAAAAAAAAAAATCCTTTCGATACGTTCGGGACAGCTGGCGACACTTCGTTATACATTATATTGGCCACCATACGCCATTAAAGCTGACGTTAAGACCGACGATCATCGAGTTACTCTTGTCGGACTTTAACACACGTATTCACTTACGCACTGACGGTATTTCCATCCTGCTATTTCGTTCTACTTGAGTTTCCACTAAAATCCCCCCCAACACAAACCTGACTTAGTGTTGAGCAACGGAGGATCACGTACTTCCTGCTCAAAGGTTTTGGATAGGGGCGCGAGACAGCTGTCGATTCTTGTTAGAGAAAGCCCACTGGATCGGCCAAAAAATTAAAAAAAAATTCTTCCCCCTAGAAATGAACAGCTTTTCAGTCTCTGTCTACAATAAATCAGAGACGTCATGTTTGCTTTATTGCAGCAAAAGCCTTTTGTTATTCCACCGTCTGGCAGATTCTCTGTTCAATCAAAAGCCAATATTGCTTCAATCTGCTTGTCCAACAGCAGTGAAACGTCGTCTGTCATGATTACCAAACAGGTGAAAGAGTTATCAGTCTGTTGGTAATTTCCAGTGGCTCACAGGGTGGAAAATCCGTCACATTGGATACAGTCCCAACGTACAAACACCGTGGATAATCTATTTTGGGACAGTAAGAGTGGGATTAGCCAGTGACTGTGAAGCGTAGCGGTAAACCATCGACCGACTTTGCTTTTCCCTCACTAATTGAGATACTCTGACACCGTGATAGTTGTGTCTCACAATCCATGAGAAAGTATGGTACCAGCAGTTTTTTTTAAGGCCACCTCATACTCAGGAAAATCTCTGTACCTCAGGAATATTACATGAGGTGAATGCATCAAAGACAAGTGCAGCCTTCTGTCCTCAATTAACGAACCAAGCAGCAAATTGGCCTAGCTCTTTGTCGTTCTGAAAATCAAGCAAAATGTTAACGTTGTTCGCGCTCGTTTGTCCGTCGTTCGCAACGGTTTTGCGCCGCCTTATGTATGTCTTCTGGCTTATGTATATCCATTGATACTCGATGCCTCATGAGACACTAACAATCCTCGTCAATGCAGACTTCCGGCTGTTGATGGCTTTGATTTAGTAGAAATGTTCATTCTTTGAAATGGGACACTTGCAGGAAAGTATTTGATTTTGGAAAACGAACTATAATCTTCATAGCACCTCGACATTGAAATAGTACATTTCGATACGATTGCGGGAAAGTGTTTTTGGAATCGTGGCAGGTTTATGGTACGATTCGAAGGCAAGCGATATAATCCCACAAGTCTAAAAACACTATCCCCCCGAGTATCGAACCATATTTTATGACACAGTGTGCAAAGTGAGGGTTTGCACACGCACTTTATGCACAGTGTAGCAAAATTATAAAATTCAATATCTGGTTTATGAAGTAAATTATGATGAGATTTTCTACTGGCAACGGTCTTGCAACCACGCTGATATTGGAATATGGGAAAGATCCACTGAATAATGTGGACAACTCCACTAAATATTTCTTTTAAGATAAACTTCATTTAGCACGAGGAAGGCATAGCTGTTCACCAAGATAGTGGTCAAAAGACTAAACTATAATAAAAATGAAAGCCCCTTACTGACAAACTTAAGGAAAAGTTAATGACACTAGAGGACAAAACCTCCCTTCAAATTTGGGCCACATGTCTCGAATTAAACCGCTCTCTAGTTTGCAGTACAACCCCTTATAAATGAGTCCCTTCACAGAAATCGTTTTTCCCCAATGCCATAAATATTTGTTGAGTAGTTTTGGGAAAGCTGTGAAGATATTCTCGTATATTCCAACAGTTGACTTCAACTCAATTTTTAAAGCACTAATATTGCCTGACATTTAATCTCCTCATCCGCAACATGTTATTCGACTCCGCAAGAGTAGCTTGTGGCTGAGAAGGGTTTCCAAAAATCCCAAATAATGTGCAGCATCTGTTCAAACATTGTCAATAACAGCATCAAATGCCGATAGCCCTTTGACATTGTCAGCGAAGCTTCGAATTTTGAAAATTGGAGTAGCTGTAGTGTTCACAGCGTTTGCATACTCAAATTATAGCGGACAGGGTCGTGTTTATGAATTACTATTACCGGAATTTTTCCGGACACTCCTGGAATCAAATTGCAAAACTCTGTTCCTTCTACTCAATTTTCAACCATCAAGACTTCCCCAACAGTCAAATTTTCTCTTCCGTGACATATTCTCCTGATTCTGAAAGACTCGAGCTTGGAACTCAAAAAAGGCTCTAAAGTTCCAAATTATGTGCAACATCGGTTTAACCATTGTTAACAAATATGAAAAACCAATAACCCCTCATTAATGAAAACATCCGACTGTTAATAGTTTTAAATTTGTTTTTGATTAAATTGAAAAGTTTATTATCCGAAATGGCACACTTTCAGGCAAGCTTCAGATTTTGGAAATTGGAGAAGCTGTAATGTCCCCAGCACTCCGATACTGAAATTATAGAGTACAGTGTTTTGTTTATGAATTATTGCCGGCTTTTCAACTGGCAACGGTCCCGAAGCAAGTACCCTCGTTTCCCTCGCAGTTAAAGCTGAATGCCCTGTTTGTTCCTTCGGCTCTCTTTTCAAACACTAATACTGGCCGATATTTACTTTTTTCTTCCCCAACATATTCTTCTGACTCTGAAAGAGTGCAGCTTGTTGTTGAGAAGAGACTGTAAAAATCCCAAATTATGTGCAGCATCTGTTCAAACATTGTCAACAAAAACATCAAACACCAATAACCTCTCATTACTGAAAACTTCCGGCTGTTGATGGGGTTTGACTCAGTTGAAAAGTTCATTCTACGAAGTGACATACTTTCAAGAGCTTCCCTGCATTTTAGAAATTGGAGAAGCCGTAATGTTCAAAGCACTTCGATACTGAGATTATAGGGTGCAGTTTCCTGTTTATAAATTATTGCCGGCTTTTCTTCTGGCAACAGTCCCAAAACAAGCACCCTCGTTTCATCCTCAGTCAAAGCTGAAAGCTCTATCTGTTCCTTCGACTGAATTTCCCAGCAGGCAATATTTTGCGACACCGAAGTATAACGACAATTCAGAAACATGAGTTTTTCTCTCCCATAACATATTCCTTTTCTTCTAAATGACCTGCATCTTAAAAACGACAAGATATTTTAAAAAATCCTAAATTATGTACAGCATCTGTTAAAACATTGTCTTTAGAACTCAAAGACAACATCACGCCGTGAAATTCTATTCTCAAAATAATGAATTCCTCGACGGATTAGCAATCTCAAGCTGTCCGCAAGCCTGTGGGAGGGTCCAGACCGGATGCATGAGCAAACTGTAATAATTCAAATTGCCGAGAGCTTTGCCAAGAGGGCGGGCGTTATCTATAACCCTTCGATGAATCCACACTCACTCATTTTCAACAATCGATCTACACTAATAAGACAAAAGAACCTGTAAATTTGAGCGGATGTCGTAGTGAAGAGTGACTATCACGTCACTAATGACGCTGGGACTTCCACAATTGCCAAGTATGACGTATACTCGTCGACTCGCCGATTGGTGACTCTGGTGACCTTGAACCTCAATGAAAATAGAAAACATCCCTTGGATGTGTGAAACTGCATTACAGTGACTGACGTAGAGTTCACACCCACACATGTCACTTCGGAATAAAAAAAGTCAAGGATAAACATGTTGGATCAATATATTTGCCCACCCTCACCTCTGGAGATATCACCTAGATCATTGGGCAATTGTTTATTTCGGCTTGCGACTGTTTAAGAAAGATGAGGAGAACTCTACAACAGTCTCACATCTCCCACGATTCATTAACGACGAGGAATTTCCGAGATGAATATCAGCGCCAAGAATTGTTTCTCATGCCTGGTTGAAGCTTTCGTCAAAATGGAAATCAATTTATTAACTTTGGCCGTGACTATTGCAAGTGCGAGTATTGCCAGCGTGTAAAGCAACCTTTCATCAGGATTAATGAATACTCCAACATGCCAGGAGAGCATTCCCTTCCTGAGTAATGCATCAATATCCTTTGGATACCAATAAATTACGAGGAATACTGCAATTACTTGAATTTTCGTTTGGTCCGACTATTCTTGAGATGGTCTGAATCAAATTAAATCGATTGGAACATCACTGGAAATAAACGGAAGCCCCTGGCTCGGCCTCGATGCTATTTTCATATTCGACAATCTTATTCTGACTTTCCTCCTTTCAAGCGCGGAACGCCGAATTCATCAATGAGTCGATTGAAAAGAAAATAATGAGAATTAGTGTCTTTACAGGGATCAATGGAGAATCGGAAAGAGTTATTAGACTCTTTAATATTTATCAATATTTATAATTAATCCTAAAAGGCTAGACAGCCCCATCACAACGAATGCGAATTCGATGGCAGTTACAAACGTTCTCATCTTCGGAATGTCTTTGCGCTGAGTTTTAAAATATTTTTGTGCGACTGTTTAGAGGGACTTTGAACTAATCGACATTATCTTCGACAAGTATCTATACTTTTACGAAAACACTGGGATTAAATACTCCAACTAACTGAATAAATGAGCGTTAACGGGCGTTCTAGCTTCTCGTCATAAGATGCAGTGGAAGTCTTTTATTGCGCATGAAGCTGAATTCATTAAAGGATTAGTAGCTTTGTAGAGACTAATGAGAAACTATGCGAATAATTCCACTCCTCAAAATTTAATTCCGAAAGCTCAGACACATGTATCCAAATGAATGCGTTTCAACGGCAGCCAAAAATGTGGTATTCGAAATGTGTTTCCGTTGAGTTTTAAAATATTCTGGTGGGAATGGTTGGAGGGACTTTGAACTACTCAGCATTATCTCGGACGAGTAATCATACTTTTGTAAAAACAATGAAGCTGGGTAATCGAACGAGCTGAATAAATGATTTATAGGTTTTCTTCACAAGGTACAACGGACGTTTTTCAGAGCGCATAGAAGGAAATTCATACACAAGTCAAGCAACCCGAAACCATTTAAGATTTGTATCCATAGGGGCCAATGGGGAACCAGGTGGATAATTCAACTCTTCAATGTTGAAATCCAAAAGCCCAGACATACGTATCCAATGCGTTTTGACGGCAGCCAAAAATGTAGTCTCCAAGATGTGTTAGTGTTGGATTATAAAACATTTATGTGGGACTGGTTTTAGGTGTGGGAGTGCTAATATCGACAGTCATTTAAAATAATGCGTTTGACTTCGAACCGCATCCTATCTCGTACAACGTTGCACACTTTTGTGAAAACACCAAAAGTATTGAACTTATCGATAGAGATAAGTGATAACATATTATTTTGTCGCCACCGAATTTTCAAAGATGTGCATGCAACAAACGATTTGCATCGTTCACATCCATAGTTGTCGGAATCACCTGCTGAATGTTGCCTACAGCAACACACCTCCAACGAGCATCGGAGAAGCGACGATGAGGGCATCGTGCACGTCTGCCAGATTCTAAAATCGTTTCTGACATTGACGCAGAATCACACCGACATATCGTCAAATATTTCGTAGGAACAGTGCCGGCTCGACGGAAAAACAAAATGAAGAATTAACTTTTCCAGGCCAGCTTCATTCACTAATCCTCCGTTCCATGACGTAACTCTTCGAGATGATATTACCAAGTGATTCATAGCAGCACAATGCCTCGTCTCCTGAATCAATTTATGGAGTTAATTTCATTCACAGTCATTAATCCGCGATTAAACCAAGCTGAATGATCCCTCAGACTCAAATTAGCCATAACCAACGAAAAGAAGCGATTGAAATAACTCATACATGTGATGTGCATACGACGAAAGTTATACGCTCCATACTCCCAGACATATTAGTCCGTTAATATCCCGTTAACGGCTCGTTAAGCCCCGGGAGACCGATTCCATCCAAAAACAAAGTTCAATTGATTCATAACAGATAAATCTGGACCAACATTTGAATTTGGCGCGCAGTGTTTTCTGCCACCGCCTCTGGCAGCCCAGAAGACATGAAAAAAGGGCAAATGATCAACTTACTTCTTGGATCTTGTACCTCGTAGTTGTGGTTTTGCGTCTGGTAGTGGTGATTTCATAAGTCTCCTCGACAGTTGCTCCATTCTCATCTAAAACTGTCTCCTTGGGTTCCACTTTAACATCCATTTCTTCCTTAACATCCTGCTCCTCATCATACTTGGGCTCATCCTCATCATCGTCATTGTCTCCATCCTCCAGTACGTCCTCCTTCACGTCATTGTCTCGAGGGCTGACGTCATTGTCATGCGTCTCCATCACTTCCATGTCTATTTCCCAATAATTCACAGATTTTATCACGCCCTATGAGGTCCTCACCCAACAACGACGTTAAAACTAATCACAAGATAATACTTCAAGCACGGCAAATTTATTTTCTCTGTGATGTGTATCCCATCAAGATATTCCCGGGAGGATCCCGTAATCTCGTCGACGCGATGTCTGATGTACTGAAGGCAACTGATACCGATGAACATCAGTGGCCAATGAACAGCGCCACCAGAGTGAGCTTTTGCCCCAGGGTATGTCCCTCAGAGGCGGACGCGGTTCACGGCGAAAATAGAATTTCGTCTCTTTTCCATGCGGTACAATACACTCACCACGAAAATCCTTGATCGGAGGCATGCTTGTTCCTTATGTGCCTTGATGGCTTGACAGCCCTTGGGCTGACACTTATTTTTCATTTTGAAATGATTTACGAGGGATACGGTCAAGTGGCGATTCAAGTACGCGGAGAGTCCGGGATTTCGAGGAGTTTGAAATGACACTTGGACACCTGTTGTCAGAATGTCGGGGGAATGTTGGAGGTGTGGAAATTTAGGGAAGTGACGTTGTTAGATTTTTTTTATATAAGGAAGAGACAACAAAAAAAATCGAGACATAGCCGTTTGGATTTTTGTCCGTACAACATTTCCTACTCAATCTCTCAATTGAATCCATCGACCATTGAAAAAAAGTTCAGTAGGAGCGGAAATTTGGTGTACCGGTGAATATCTTTCTCATCATCAGGTATGAGATAATATATTAGTAACATTTTGGCGTGTTGACAGTTTTATCAAATTCTATATATTTATAAGAATCTGTTATTTTTGTAGATTCAAACGCAAACTGCATTAAAATTTTTAATCTTGTGAAATTATATTCGATGATTTATTAATTTGTTAAGTACAATTTTTCTACTTATTACTATTTTATAACGATGAATATAAAAATTATTTCACGTAAGAATGTTAATTTTACAAATGCACAATACGATTTTGCGGCTAACAGCGCACGCTACAAAATTGTAGAGCTAATACTTGGAACCGTATGGAAATTAAATGAATTTAAGCAAGCCCTAATAAAAGATTGATTTAATTCGTAATGAAATTGTTCATGCAAACATTAAATAAAATACTAAATATATAATACTAAAATCATTTGGTTTATCACCATAACAAAAACGCAATAAAAAGATTTATAGAACAAAAAAAAAAACCATTATGGCATTTTAATTACATGGAGCACTGTCCTCTTGTTAATATTTTAGGGACGATTTTTTCAAGAATTGTGAGAAGCAGAATTGGTGGGCTTGTACGACAATTCTATCGCCAATCTAATTTAGGCGACCGCGACCTATTAAAAACGACCTAGGAAATTTACTAAAAATACCGTACGAATTATTCTGTTATTCCTCGAGTTTTTAACAAGTGTCAGTCCCTTTATATTGGGGATAATTAGGATAAAGGAGGACAAATGAAAGCTGGAAGGGGGAAGGGGGCTAGAGGAATAATAAAAGCGAGAGGATGGATGACACATTCATATGGATGTCCCCTAATGCCTGTCCCCGACCAGCAGGACTCGCTTCGCTCGTGCTGCAAATGTCGGGATAGGCAGCAATATATCTTTCGATGCACATCCGCAGGTAGTCCACACTTTCGACTGGCTATGAAGAAAAATTGTATACACTACACGGGCAGATACTTGAAATCCCTGAACAGCGCGTCCTGCAGGAAATGATGACGCCCAGTGCAGGAAACTTTCAACTTTCTACCCTTGTAGTGTAATATACTATTACGTATTTACGTATTTAATAAAAAAAACTCATAAAGGGGTAGGGTGATTTCGCTCCCAAAGCACTCTAATCTACTTCTTGACAGGAACCAATGGCAAACTAATTGACAAAAACCAAAATCTATCGACCGCGATCAACCCCATCTCGATGGCACCAACTGATCGCCCGTGAGCGTGAATAGAAAGAATTATAAGATGATTCTCTTCACTTTTCACTTTTCACTTTTCACTTTTTCACACTTTTCTTAAAAAATTAAAAAAGACACACACACACACACACACACACACACACACACACACACACACACACACACACACACACACACCTCCTAGAAACTGCAATACCTTGTCGCTGGTGGAGGGGCTTAAAGGATGCTGTATATAGCTCCAACCAAGGAGCAGTTCGTCCAAGTCAGTAGTCCGAAGTAAGGGTACGCCAACAGCTGACCATCATCAAGGACTTTCAACTGATTTGATAGAGAAGCCTAACTCTTAACCAAGGGTGCGCAGGGTGGGCTCTCTAAAATGCCCTGGCTCTGCTAAGAGCATAGTTAAAATGGATAGCCGTGATGACAAAAAGATATTATCACAGGCGGTAAGTCCTCAAAGAGGTAAATCCGGCCGCTGGTTCCGATCGGGTTAAAGCCCCGGTGGCCAGCGTTGGCTCCATGGATTCTGGGAGGAGCCAATCATCACGTTCCGTA
>JAPYZM010003886.1:0-13016 GCA_030522845.1 Psyttalia concolor
GGGGGAGGGGGGAATTTTTCTCTTAACTCTTGTCAGAGTCAAGAGTTCACCTTATTTATTTAACTGAGATTGTTTATTTATGTAGGGGAGGGGGGGAAATTTTTCTCTTAACTCTTGTCAGAGTCAAGAGTTCACCTTATTTATTTAACTGAGATTGTTTATTTATGTAGGGGAGGGGGGAATTTTTTCTCTTAACTCTTGTCAGAGTTACGAGTTCAGATTATTTATTTAATTGAGACTATTTATTCATGAAGGGGAGGGGGGGAGTGACTTTTTCTCTTTACTCTTAACATTTGTAAGAGGTAAGAGTTCAAATTATTTCTTTAATTTTTATTGTTTATTCATGTCCGAGGGAGGCGAGTGGGAAGGATATTTTTTCTCTTTACTCTTAACTCTGACAAGAGTTAAGAGTTCAGATTATTTATTTAATTGAGACTGTTTATCCATGCGGCGCGGCAGGGGGGGGGGGAATTTTTTTTTCGTAACTCTTAACTCTTGTCAGAGTCGAGAATTCAGATTATTTATTTAATTGGGACTGTTAATTCATGTAGGGCGGGGGGGATTTTTTCTCTTAATTCTTGTCAGAGTTAAGAGTTCACTTCATTTATTTAATTGAGACTTTTTATTCATGTTGGGTGGGGGGTGGGACTTTTTTTTTCTTAACTCTTAGCTCTTGTCAGAGTTACGAGTTCAGATTATTTATTCAATTGAGACTATTTATTCATGAAGGGGGGGGAGCGTTTTCTCTTTACTACATGAATAAACAGTCTCAATTAAATAAACAATCTGAACTCTTAGCTCTGACAATAGTTGGGATTTTCATAGTGTGTTCATTCTATAATTATAACATTTACATTCTAGATGCCTAAAGTAAGGAGGGAACCGCAGATCCACTGCATAATTTTTAGGGATGATGTGAAAAGTCATGAAAGATGCGTCTTAAGTAACCTTTATGTGGATAGTGGAAGAGGCACTCTAAAACCAGTTGGTATAAAGACCATTCAAAAATTGAAAAAAACTGGAGAGAGTTGCCGACTGGTCGATGATGACGGGTTGGTCGTAACAAGTGCAAGGATTGTGAAGTTTTCTGAAGACGAAAGTGTCATCACAAAATCTTTAAGCTCCAATAAACGATTACCCATACCTCCCAGGTTGAGTGTTGGCCCAGTCGCCGGAAAATTAACCTCGGCGGTGAAAAAGGCCAAAGGTCCACGGACAACAACATACTCTCCGGTGAGAAGGAAAAGCTACATCAATCGGCAAGCTCTGCGTAGAGAAAATCGCAAAATTTCGGAGACTCAAAAGAAGAACAAAAGGAAGTGATGAGAGTGCAGAGGAACATGATGGTGAAGATAATGGTAATAAGCCGGAGGAGCCTGATGATGAAGAGAATGGCTTGGAGAGTGAAAAAGAGAATGATGATACTGATACCACTGACGATGGCTCGGACGGGCTGGAGAGTGAACCAGAGAAGGATGATAATACTGATGATGAAGAGGATCGCGTGGAGAGTGAACAGGAGAAAAATGATGAGGATATTGCTGATCAAGCTCGTACTGATGAAAGACAAGGAGGAAAGTACGTACTTGCTACTAAAGAGGTGAGTTTCTTCAGTTTACAGTGTGTCGAAATAGTTATATTTGTATATCGTCATAAGTCATGATTGACTTTAAATTAGGCCTCGGAACTTTTATTCGGAAGGAAATCTTTTTTATACCGAAGTATTAAAAAAAATATGAAAAAACAAATATTATCGAACATTTTCGAAGCCTATTGGACATTTAACATTGAAACGCCAATATATGTTCCATTTCCGTTTGAATTTTTCTCTTCACATTTTTAAACCTAATGTGTTCATTTTTGTGGTCGCCTTTACACAGAGTACATCAATCGCTGTAAGTAATAAGGAAGTAAGTACACTACGCTTGGAAAATTTTCATGTTTTTCTTCATAACTACGAAATTTTCCAAATTTTATGTTGACATCCATGAATATATCCTATGCTCAGGTACAAGTCCGTCAACTTATCTCGAAATTGACACTTAAATTATTAGATTCAGGCCACTTCTTGTCAAATTATGAATTTCGGGAAAAAATTGAATTGAATCGTGTTTACTGCAAATTCAGTGTCGTTTGGATTTTTCACTAACTATTGGTCAAGTAAGTAAAACAATGCTTTAAGAATAATAGAAATTCAAAATTTCCGCACTGAAACTATACAATCGAGCTAGTGTACGTGATCCGCCTAGTGTATGAAAAATCTGGCGAAATTTAGGATTTTATTTAAGAGTATTTTTCTGGCATTAGTACAGAAGAAATCTGCAATATTATCGACGATGTTAAGAATTTTGACCGCCTCCTCATCCCATGGAATGATTCAGCCATTATATGCTCTATATTGGTGTTTAATCGGTCAACTTTATCCATTTCCCGTTCAATTCTCGGCTTCATTCTGCTGGTATCGCAGTCTAACAAAATCGAAGCAAGGGAAAATACAATTATTCCTCATTATAAATGTCATGAGCGTATCGTACGTAAATTACGTACGCAATAAAACTATCCCGTCGTCGTAGAACTAAAGGGGCGTTCAAGCTAAGCGTATAACCAGCACTTAGGCTCCAAAAAGGGGGTTCTGGTTTTATGACTACAATATTAGTATATTTCTAACCTAGGGAGGTAAAATAAAGGACCCTTGCCCACGGGCAGAATTATCAGCCGAGCCGAAGGCGAGGTTGATAAGCACGTGGGTAAGGGTTTTTTATTTTACTTTCCGTGGTTAGAACCCGATTTTCCGATCCGCTCGCGCAGCGGGAGGGAAGTGTGTACTTTGCTCCCGCCGGGACGGAAAATTTATTGACATCATTCATGCGCCCTACTCTGCATGTCTTATCGATTCAAAACATAATATGAAATTATAACATAATTCATAGGTTAATAACAAGCCGGAACTCAGTAATGGCGAAAGGACAATGAAATCAGTAAAGTCACCCGCAGTGAAGACCATTGAAGATATTTACAGGTTCTCTCCATCTCCACCAACTACACCACCTGTGCAAACTAGAAATGATTCCTTCTTGTCAGAATACGACGATTCCATGATAAATCTAGACCGAGTAAGTTTTAATGACTGCTTATTCATTATAAATGTTTAAGTTACTTCCGCAGTAGCTTATACTCGAGAAACATTTCGCAGTATGCTAGAGACAACAAATTTGGACAATCTGTTGTTGGCTACGTCAAAAAAATATTGCCAACATTTTAAGGGTTTTGATCACGCCATTCTCGAAATATACGTGGTCAAACATTGAAATTTCATATTTCAAAATTCGACGTGCCATATGTCAAAAATGACTTGGTCAAAGTTCTCGAAATTTTAGAAATAATTTTTTGAAACCAAAAATGAAACCAAATTTTACTAAAAATTTAAAACTCAAAATTTGAAATTGAAAACTTGGATTTCAAAAATGTTTAATGAAAAATTTGATATTTAAAATTTGGACGCCCTTCACACGAATAAATGCCCTCTGTACAAAAAAAATCCTTCTCAATAAGAAAGCTCTCAATGAGAGGACCCCTCTTCCTTTATTATCCCCTCCCTCGATTTAAAACCCTCTTTCATTAAAGCAACTTCTCCTCCAATTGACAAACCTCAAAATTAGAAAAAAGTTACATTCAAAGTTGTATTTTAATTTGAATCTGTTTTCTCTGTGTGGTACTAACTACTCGTGTTTTCTGTCCGTGTCACCAGTAAAATTGTTACTTGCGGTAAGTACCGGTCTGATACTGGCTGTAAGTGTTTTTTTTATTCTTTTCACAAGTAAAATTGGACTTGCTTCAAGTAACTAAGAACTTCGAGATAAACACTAACATCCAGGGTTTTTAGAACTTTGAACAAGTGTCGAATTTGCCTTCCGGTCGAAAATGCTTTGGTAGTGGCAAAAGATATTATTCTCACTAGTCGTCAATATTCGCAGCAAGGACTTTTTTAAAAATGTATTTGAATTCGAAACTGGCGAAATTTTACTTCTGCCGTGTGTAGCTTCTACGCACTCTTTTTTTAGCTTCAGCGGAAACTTCCAATTATTCTTAGGAATTTGTCCGTTAATCTCTATCACAGACGTTTCACATATTAATTGTTGTCGTATTTGGTTAGGATTCAATGGAAGATGCAGCAGACACCCCCACGACTACCACTCAAGGCAGGATTGATGCTGATTTTGAAGTCCTGACTCAGGCACGTTTCAAACGGAAAGATAAAAAATCCCTGAAGCCTCTACCAAAAAAAGTATGTTATCTTTTTTATATTCACTTTTCATTTTCACGGTTACTGTAATAACTTTCCTATATCAGGAAGCTAAAAATCTTAATGCATACTTAGAACTATGTTAAATTTAATTACAGATTTAATTTTGTTTATATTCACTCTGGTTATTATTAATACTAAGGAAATTTACAAATTGAAATCGCTTGCGATTTCCTTGTCCACTTCCTAATGAACTAATTCCAGCACCGATTCTAATGCAGATTTTGCATTGAATCCCCACTTGTTTACTCTTTCTATCTCTCCTCTTTATTAATTGAATCTTGAAACAATCCTTCAAACACAAAATAAAACAACGGCTGGTTTTTTTCATAAACGGTAAACTAAGAGAGACGAAATGGTATAAATGTCGAGACAAGTTTAAAAAAGAGACAATATTGAGACTTGGATGTTATCAATTTTTGCAGGATAGTGACGAGATGGACCGATCTTTCGAGAATGTCACGAGTCCAAAAAATTTGATGCTTTTTCAGATGACGATAATCTCTCTAATATAATTCTTGTTCAAGTCACGGCATCTTTAGAGGAGGGACTGTTTCAAAATATCTTTCGAAAAGTCTGAATTGAAATTACAAATTAATCGTTGAAATCGTCATCATGTTTGACTCGTGAAAATATGATGCTCCGTAGTTATTGTTTCTCTCGTACAATTTGACCATGCCGTTGTGACCTTCGCACTGTCAAACACTAGGGAAATTCACAAAAAACTTTACGTGTTAATTATCCCCACGATTATGCCCGCAAAGGATATTTGTGACATAAGATAAGTATCACCTACAAATTAAAATTTCAGGTTACCAAAACTCCTTCAAATTCTGATGACATTCCGACCAGTAGGAAGATTCGGAAGCAGGTCAAAATGTCAGGGGATTTACAATCAAAAACTGAGTTGATGCAGGAAGTACGTAAATAGCAATCTATTGTAGACATATCATCACCTTAGTAACAGAGTAATGTAACTGTCAAAAGAGGCGAGTTACGAAAATACAGTAACTGTCCAACGTATCTCCAATGATTTTACGCCGTACCAGCGCATCTCTACCGGCGTATCAGTGTATCGCAGTTACGCTCGTCTGTTATAAAAATTTAAAAAAAAATCTGAAATCATCAAAAAATTGAGAATTGGGAACAGAGTTGGGAAACGCAGAGAAATTTTTTAGTAAAAATTATCATTCCGTTTGGTAATCGGGTAGCGTTTTCGACGTCCGGGAAAAATTACCCAATCGCATAGTGAAATTCACGATCTTTAACAAAAATTGTGCACACCTCTAGACAATTTTGAGTGAGGGGTAAACAAATTTTACTGAGAAATTGGAGAATTTTCACGGAAAACTGCATAACTTTTATTAAGCAGTCAACAGAAATTCTACATACGTCGAAAAAACTTTTATTAAGGAGTCAAAAAATTTTACTGCCCGGTTGGATAATTTTTATCGTAGCCCTCGGTACCTGTTAGTAAGTAGTGGAGAAATTTGACTAAAGTGATACGGTAACTTTTTCCGAGCGACCAAAATACTATACGTTTATACAAGGTGTTAGTAAATAACCTTTAATCCCGTCAATAGTAGGTGTAGAAAAATATAAGGAATCAAGAAAAAATATTTTAAAAATTCTAAAAACTTGGTGTATTTTTACTGAATTTTTTACGTCAACCAATAGGATTAAAGCTTTACAATTTTTTTATTGAGAACTAGAATGTAACAATGAGGTATAACAATAATAGAAGTCAGTCATTTTTTATCAGTAATTCACCTACGTTCACGTCGGTTATGAAAATGAGCGACAAAAAAATAAACGACGGTGTCACATCAATACGCTGCCAGGCTTCGGCACTAATTTTTAAATGAAATGGAATGCGATTTTCAAGTTTGTTTTCAAGTTTGATTTTCAAGTTTAATGTTAAAGTTTTATTTTCAAGTTAGATTTTGCCGTTGAATTTGTGATGTCTTGAGGAGTTTTGCGACAATGAGGAAAAGAAACGACGTAGATGACGACGACTACGGTTTTAAGTTTTTTAATAATGAGCACTAGCTAAAAAAAAACATTTTCATAACCAACGTGACCATAGGTGATTTATTAATAAAAAATGACTGATTCCTATTATTGTTATACCTCATTATCACATTCTAGTTCTCAATATAAAATTTCTAAAGCTTTAATCCTATTGGCTGACGTAGAAAATTCAGTAAAAATACACCAAGTTCGTAGAATTTTTTAAATATTTTTCCTTGATTCCTTATATTTTTCTACGCCTACTATTGACGGGATTAAAGGTTATTTACTAACATCCTGTATGTAACATAGAAGCGTAAGCAAGTCCCAACATGGCTCCCAAAAGCATTTAATCTTAGATTGAAGCATTATTCACAGTAGATGAGCTGTAAATAACTTATAACTTTCAAAGTTTTAAGTTAAACTTTATCAACAAAATCGAAATAATTTCAGAAACATAAAATTTTTTTCAAACTTATAGTTTGAGAAAATTTTATTATTTCCATTCGATTTGGAGATAAAAATCTGAGCGATAAGTTAAGTTTACTAAACTCAGTCCAGTACTTTTACCTGCAAAATTTTACATACTCCTTGCTAGGTAGGGTAGCTTGCCGAAGATATTCGATCAATCTTGAAGCCCAAGTGGTATTTGACAGATTATTTTTTGTCACTGCTGCTACATTCACCTCCTGCCGAAAAGTGCCTTTTCAATCACTTGTGATTGAAAAGAAGCACAGTTCGCCACTCGCTGAGTGTAACATCACTGACAAAAACTATTGTTCGTCACATGCGAGATAGGAATTTTCATGAGTGTGAAATTGGCTGCCCGAGACGGAGCTAATCATACGAGCTGAAAATTTCTGTCTCACTTGTGACGAAATATACTATTTTCTCTTCTATTTTGGCCAAACAAAATGCAGTAATGCACTTTTACATTATCTGTCACACAGAATATTAAGGGTGGAATGTGCTGAAGGAGGAAAAAACATTTGAAAAGATACTAGTGAATTTATGCCGAGAATTGTTTAGAAATTACCGAAATAATATTTTAAATAGTGTTGCCGCGATACGAGACGAGAAGAGAATGTCGACCCTCTCGTCTTGTCTCGTATTGAGAGACTCGTTCTCTCGTCTCGTCTCAAAAGGCGAGAATCATGTGTCCTATTATCGTGTTTTTTTTACATGACAATTTTTAAGTTGCCAAAACGATTCCCTCTTAATAATTGGTAGAGCGCGTGGCATATCTCTTCTTTCGTAGATTTCTGTGTTACGGACTAAGTCATTAGACAGCCGTAAAGTGCGCCATACAACTGTTCAGTTCCAAGTACTTACTCTTTGATATCAACTAGTTCTAAAGTCACGTGATTTCGCAAAATGAGAAAAAAGGTATGTCACATATATTAACACATACATACGCATGTGAGAATAGTGTGTGCTCGAGGGATAGTCAGACGTCAGTTGGTCGGATGGTCCGTCAGTTAGGGAATAGTTAATCATTGACTATAAGTCAATCATTGACTATTCCCCAACTGGTCCCTAATGATTACCTAATGATTGACTTATAGTCAATGGTTAACTATTCCCTAACTGGTCCTTATAGCGTTGCACTCTAAGTGACCCTCGTGACGTTTCATCATTCTTCAAATGACCCCGGCGACATTAAACTCTCATTGAAGTGACTCTCGTGACGTTTGACCGTCCCTCTAGTGACTTTTGTAACGTTAGGCTCTCACCCATGTGAGTCTTGGGACGTTTGCCTATCTCCCAAGTGATGCTCGTGATCTTCTATTCGCCCTCTAACATATCGTCTCTTCCTTCTCTCTTGAAATTTTCGGAATACTGCGCTCTGATTGGCTGTAATTCAAGTGAAGAAAATAACGTATAAGAACTGTTCTTATCCCCTTAGACTAAAGGAGCTGATGCGGTATTATCGTATCGGTCGACGAGATTCGATAAGCGATTTTTTTTATCCATTTATTGAAATAATCAATGTTTATGCACATCAGATCCGGTCTAACCTTCAGAGTGCTTGGCGCGCGACGCGCGCCTTCTTATGCTAGTCCTCTTATACTAAAGGAGCTGATATTATATGTATATTAGTCAGTTATAAATTCCACAGTTCTCATGATGACAGCTTCCTGGTCGATTGATTCAATTCATTTTCCGTAAGTTGTTAATTATTAAAATTTTGTGTTTATCTTTTATAGTTGAACAAGATCACTAGAGAACGGGATATGTTAAAAAAAGAAAATACGAAACTGCAAACCAGAGTAAAAGAATTGGAGGAAGACATGGTAAAAGGAAAAGTGAGGATGGACCTATCAGTAGACCTCATGAAAGGTGCAGTAAAAGAGGCTGTAGAGTCAGCGCCTCAATTGAGAAAACTAATTAATGTCAACAAAGATACCAACATGGTGAGCGGGCAATATTCTTCATATGTTAAGTCTCATATTTTCTTCCGGAAAGGATTATTTTCCGTTTAGTGCGGACAATATACCTGTTTCTGTATCAATTTCGAGTTCCGTGGCTTTTGAAATTTGCTTAATTTTCTGTTTCTAACGTCCAGCGATAATCATATAATTAGAGCTTTTTTTAAAAAAAAACAGTGCGTAGAAACTACACACGGCAGAATAAAACTTTGCCAGTTTGGAATTAAAATGACTCTAATATACACTCAAACAAAAAGTGCCTGCTGCAAGTACAAGTACAAAGTGACAAGGTACTGATGTTTGATGGAGGTACTGACGGCGGAGTGACGAAAATACTTTAATAAATATAAAAATGGGTCTATGTAACTTATATAATTTCTTCTATCTGCAGGGGACTGTCATTGGACTTTCAATAGAGTTCGACTAAGCTTGAACTAAGCCTTTACTACCAAAAACATTCACTTTGATCATTTAGTCAACACGAACTCAGCCTTGCCTGAATGCCCATTAAATATTTTCCCTTACTAATATCCGATTAAACTTCGACTAAATTCACAATAAATCAAAATATTAATACGAAATTTATCAAAAATAACTACCTTCCTTCATGAAGAAGAAAAAAAAAGCGTGGACCCATGGTAGAACGAAAATTTACATATTACTAATTTCTTAGCAAAAAAACTGTGGGGTTCGGTACTGGATATAGGATTTAATCAAAAATTGGTAAATGTTAAGAACCCTCCCACCCCCCCCCACACACTATTTTGTTTAATTTATTATTTTCACTGGTAGTACCTATGGTATATATGTAAGTGTTTAAATCCGGAGTAGTTGGAAACGATTAGGTCGAAAGTTATAAGCAAAAGAACATTACTTCCTTCACCACTCTTTGCGTGACCCAGGACCAACGACGTGGACGTGGTGATGTCTGTTCCCAAAGATAACACATGTTCAGACAAGGGACAGCACAAAGATGATGTTAAAATTGATTCACAGTGGTCTCCAAAGTGATCAACCCACACATACGCCGCCCACCCTTCAATCGGCAAAAAAATTTTGAAAAAATCTTTTCTTGAAGAAAAATTTAATTAATTCTTCACGTGTGAGTTTGACCACAAAGGAGACCAAGTGACCAATCTGGTGAAGGGGCACTCAACGTACCACCAAATGCACACAAAAAAATTTCACTCTTTGAATTCAATTTCAAGGTGAATGTATGTGGCACCCTTTGTTTTGATGTTCATTTGCACGATATTATGATAAATTTCTCTTCTATTTGAATTCTTTCGATTTCCTAACCATTCCACAACGTGTGCATTAAAATTACTTTGTATTCTGAGTTTAAAAAATTTGAATTTTGTGTGATATTGTAAAATTTTTTTGAAATTATATTGGGGTTTGTTTTATTAACATTTACCAAAAAATTTAATAAAAGTAGTTTCGCTACAATAAAAAAAAATATATATATACGTATTCACACAAAATGTAATTATCCACTTGTTTTTATTGCAGATTCACTTGCCACACAATGTGACCTATACGATTGGTCAATATAATTCAATATTGGACCAGTCAACTTTCCGAAGAAGAGTCAACAAACTCGTAGGTCTGTATTGGCCAGACAGACAAAAACGGAACAATTTATTCTTTGAAATCAAAGAAGATACAGCCAAACACAACCCGAAGGCTGAACTCGTAAAGAACGAGGACTTGGTTATCTTGAAAGGTAAGATTAAGGCTGGCATGGATGGTTTTTCTTAACTTCCCGATAGGAAGTTATTGGTTTCACCCCGAAAATGAAAATCGTCGCGAAAACTCGTCGAAATTCCGAGAAATTTTGAGAAACTCATGGCAATTCAGGAAACTTTAGGAAAAGTCCATAAAATTTGGAAAATTTGGGGAAATTCAGTAAAGTTTAGGAAAACTCATGGAAATTCAGGGTAATTGAGGGAAATTCAGGCAAATTTGAGGGAATTCATCAATTGTTGAAAACTGAGGGAAATCTACGTTTGAATATTCCAATTCAGAGACGACTTGTAATTTCACTAGCTACGAATAGTTCAAATCACTAATGTCACAAGAAGCACTTAGATCAGAGTCTAAGGTCACGAGGATCACTTGGGTGAGAATCGAACGGCACGAGGGTCACTTGGGGGATGGTGAAACATCACAAAGGTCAGTTGGGGAAGGGGTAAACACACGAGGGTTGCTTGGAGGATGATCAAACGTCACGGGGGTCACGGGGGATAATTGAACATCAGTTGATCGGATGGTCGGCCAGTGAGGGACTAATCAACGATTGAGTCAATGATTAACTATTCCCTAACTCAAGTGAACGTCCAAGTGACTTTCGTGCCGTTAGATTCTCACCCAAGTGATCTTGCTGATGTTTGACCACTCATTGGATTGCAATCATGTGCTTACAATAATGTGTTCTTCCACAACTATTTCATCGTTTTTCATCGATTAGTGATAATCAATTGTGTCGATATTGAGAAGAAATTATACACAGAAATATTATCATTCAGACCTACCCTTGAAAAACAGACCATTCGCTCCCATGTGTGGAATAGACAGCTGAGCGTCTAACGTAGCATTGGCAGTATTGGCGTGCGTAGATTGTGATGTCTCTCTAATAGATAAATATTGGTCCACTCCATGTTCTTTGTGCCTCAATTGATAATAAAGGGTCACGTGCGTAACGCAATTCGGTGCAAGCGTTTCATAAGAATATATCAATGCAATTGAAATTAGGGTTAGTAATGATGAATTGTAATTTTAATTGTTCCACAGACATATTGGAAGCTCTACAAGAGGCTCATCCACTAATTGCGTTGGATGAGAAAGGGAAAGAGGTACCATGGGAGCTGGCTTACCAAGGGTACATTGGTGCTAAACTTAATTCTGATCGGAATGTTCACAAAAAGTCAAAAAAGAAAGAAGACGAACGACGGGTGCAAGAGCAAAGCAACGTCGTAAATCAAACGACAACGAATCGGAATATTTCGTCCCCTGGCCTAGTTTCTAAGAAACGTAAGCGCAAGGATTGAAAGTGAGACTCATGCCAAAAAACATAACTTCACCACTATTTATTATACTATGTTATACTTCATCACTATATATTAGATCATTATATATAAACCTCCGAAAAAATAAAAACCACTATTTTCATTGCAAGTTAGATAAGAACTGGTTGATAGCAGACTTTTGTCTACATCTCTCCAATAAGCCTCGAGTTTCCCACGAGTCGAGTGCTGGTCAATTGCAGAATCCAGCTTATACCCCTTACCTAGCCCTTGAATATCTTACAATCCGTGGGTTGATTGATTGCAGAATCCATTCTATAGCCTTCGATTAATTCTCCATTTTGTAGCACGTCGGGAGTCCATCGATAGCAGAGTCCAACTTACTGACCATCGACCTCCCAGCAAGTCGAGAGCTGGTTGACTACAGAGTCCAGCCTATACCTCTGGACAAGGTTTTGAGTTTTTAGTAAGTCGAAAGCTGGTAAATTGCACCTCTCAGTGTATACTCCTTGATTAACCCTCGATTTTCTCCAGGAGCTAGAGCTGGTTAGTTGCAACGCGCAGTTTATACCGCTCGACTTAAGGTTTAGCTGGTTGATAGCTGAGTTCAATCCATGTCCCTCGACTAGCTCTTAAGTTTTAGGTAAATTGAGAGCTGGTCAATTTCAGAGTGCCGCCCATAGTCTCGCCTAATCCTCGAGTTTCTAGGTAGTGAGGCGCTGGTCGATAGCATAGTCCATACCTATCCCACTCGACTAGCCTTCAAGTTTCCAACCTATCGAGAGCTAGTCGGTAGCAGAGTCCAGCCTATACCACTCAACTAGCCCTCAAATTTCCTACGAGTCAAGAGCTGGTCGATAGCAGAGTTCTGCCTATACCTTTCGACCAGGTCTTGAATTCTTAGTAAGTCGAGAGCTGATCAACTGCTGCTCTAAGGTTATACCCCTCGGCTAACACTCAATTTTCTATCAAGTCGAGGGCTAGTTAGTTATAGTGGTCAGTTTATATCCATCGACTAACCCGCGATTTTTTTCCCAGTCGAGAGGTGGTTGGTAGCAGAGTGCAGCCTATATCGCTCGGCTAGCTCTTAAGTTTCCTACCAGTTAAAAGCTGGTTGATAGCAGAGTCCAGCCTGTACTTCTCGACCAGGCCTTGAATTTTTACTAAGTCGAGAGCTGGTCACTGCTGCTTTAAGCATAAGCCCTTCGATAAGCCCTCGATTTTCTATCAAGTCGAGGGCTTTTCAGT
>JAPYZM010003887.1:0-12392 GCA_030522845.1 Psyttalia concolor
TGACCGACAAGATGGTTTCGAGGAGTAATTCTCGAGGTTGGGAACTGATTGTGTGGGACAAAACACTAAGGTGTACCATGGATAATCGTACGTAGGAGTAAAACCAGGAGGAGTGAGAAAGAATACCCTATATTCCATTGTATTTTATAGTAAATTGGGGGTTTATTCTTAAAAGTGAAATAATACAGAAGAGATCCGAGATAAAACCGAGGAGTTATGGTAATAGTTTGAAAGTGATCAAAAAGAAGTGTAATATGTGTTGCGTTGTGACTTAGAGTTGTTGAGATTTCAAAGGGGGAGGGTACGATCACTCAGATGTGACGACTCTGGATACTGGTGCGATGATTCCAAGCTGGAAGCTCTCACCTCCTTGTGAGTTCGGGATGGTAGGCCGAGGAAGCAGACAGGCTCCTGTTGAGGGTACTGGCTTGAGTTGTGGTGATGACGCAGGTACCAGCAGTATCTTGGATAGGGTTGATGATGTTGACAGTCTTGATGTGGTGGGTGGTCTTGATGTGGTTGATGGTCTCGATGTGGTTGATGGTCTTGGACCAGTTGAAATAGTCAACCAATGCAATAGACCGGGTGATCAGAGAACCGTTCGTAACTCGCGGCTTGGTAGAGTCGCTTATACCACGGGGGGCGACTTTACTTGGGTGGAGCCGATGGTCTGTGTCTCTGCAGTAACTGAGGCTGAAGACCCTGATGAGCTAGCCAACTGACAGGGTTCTGCAAATGAGGCTCAGCGTTGACCCGTCTGGGTTCTTGCGCTGATAAAGTTGGCGACGAGTGACTGGGCCGACTCCGCGACTTTTGACGCCGGCCGACCATGAATGCAGTCTGTGTTGTAGGGCTGAGCTGGCTCTGGGTTTTCAAACGAACGGTTGGTTGACTCCGCAACCTTTAGACCGGCTGAAGTTGATGACTGAGGAGACCTGGAGACTGGGTCTGGACACCAGTAACCATGACTGGAGTTGACGTTTGAAGGGTGCCTTCGGGAACTGAGGTTTCTAATAGCTGGTGGGTCGACTCCGCGACCTCTAGACTGGCTGAACTTGATGGCTCCTGAAGGCTTGCGACTGACTCGCAAATCGTAGACCGCTGGATGACGAAACTGGGGACTTGTCTGAGTCTGGGAACTGAGACTCGATGGGCGTTGGCACTTGTAGGGGCGACTTCGGGGACCACTAGAGATGACACTGTTGATTGAAGATCCAAACTGAGGACGAGACGCCGAAATCATCCGCTTTTATCTGATTTGGCTCCCATAAGCTCCTATGCTTTGGTTCCCCCTCTCATCAATTTGGAACTAGGTTGCCTTATACACGGTGTTTATAGGAAAAACAGCCGTTGCCAGGTAGTTTCTAAGGTGAACTAGGGCACATTTTATGGTTTTTCTAGGAACTCCCGTGTTCTATTTGGTATGAACACATGAAGTCATAAACATGACAGTTCTTCTGTCAAGCCAACGGTTCTCTACGCCGGTCGTAAATTTCAATGTAATGTCCAAGATGGATTCTGTTACTTCAAGTGGGAGAACTTAGATGATGAAGGAACCCCTACTTGTTCATGGGGCACCTGTCTCTCCGCCTACGGTTTTTCGTTTTATCCAATTACACCCATGTAGATCTCTATTGATGTTCCTAACCACCAAGGGCAGGTGGCTACCTATCCTTGGAGTAGCCGAATTTAGATAAAAGTGGGGTGACTTTTCCTTATTAGGCATATTGCCCCTATTTCCGTTGACTTTTTACCCCACCTACCTTCAGCTGCTATGATTAGTCACGCCCACCAGCTGCGCATTGTTCTAATTCCGAAGATAGAAGATAGGCTTTTGCCTATGATGGGAGAGGTGAATTGTCTTCTCCATCTATGGTGGAGGCTTTTTCCCTTCATTTACGTGTTGTATGAATATTCCCCGGACTCATTGGAATTGAATATGCATTACTTCTTTATTATTTTAATTAAAATCTTGGTTAACTGCGGTGTCCGCAACACAAGATCAATTATCAAAATTCTCTATGGCTATTCCGTTGCCAAATCAAAAAAGCAGAGACAATCGCAGATGCTTTCATTAAACGTTTCATTTGCGTTTTTGGTTCTCCAAAAGTATGTTTGACTGACCAAGGTCGTAACTTCATCAGCGCTTTAATGCAAAGAATCAATAAAAGATTCAGAGTAAAAAAACTCCAGACAACAGCGTTCCATCCACAATCAAATGGATCATTGGAACGTTCACACCATGTACATGAAAGCAATAAATTCACACGTTACGAATTGGTGTTTGGCAAAATCGCACGGCTTCCATCAGAAGAACCGTTGCACGATTTAGAAAAATTGCCTACTCGTGATGATTACATTGAAAATTTAGTTAATAGATTAATTGAAATACGTAAATTAGCTCATGAAAATCTAGTAGAGTCAAAGCACAGATCAAAGCATTATTATGATCAGAAGATCAACCCCGTGAATTTTCAAGTGGGTGATAATGTCTTTTTGTTAAGTGGACCTAAACCAGGAAAACTGGGAGATCAATATGATGGTCCTTTCAGAGTCCTAGAAGTTTTTGCGGATGGAAATATAAAACTTTTGTATTAAAATCAACCAAAATTAGTACATCCTAATAGATTAAAAATAAGTAAAATCATTAAAATTAGAAATAAATAGAAAATAATCAAACAAAAGAAAAATGAGTCAGGTGACTCGGATTCAGATTATTTACTATAATTCTAGCTTCAGAATAATTTTCTTTTATCTCGTTTATGAAGTAGATCATTAATTTTTCTTTAATACTTTCTGTTTATTTACAGAAAATGATTCTCTTACGGATCTTTGTACTGTTAGTAATGTGGAATTATGGGTCAGCAATAATCGGGTACGATTGAGGTAGGAATTCCCTTAATGTAACTACAATTTCACTGCTCGATATTGACGGTTGTGATATCGAGGAAGAAGAGACTACCTCTTCACGTAAAAATATTTTTTTATTACAATTCGATAAATATACACACGCAAAAGTTTATCAATGTAAAATTGAAATAAGTCGTACAGTATACTATTGCATCATGAACTCCCATGTGGCAATAGTAGAAAACGCACATATGGAATATGTTCAATTCATCTCAGAAGATGCGTGCCTGGTTGCCCATAACAGCACTGTCCAGATAGGAAGTACTCTGATTAATGGACTTCTACCCAATACAACTACAATACGTACTATGACCCTAGCGGCTAGATCAAGCAATAACGGTGCTGGTTATGGAACTCAATATTCGGACCCATTTGACTCTTATGATGATGTAGTTGTGATGGGTATTGTTCGAATTTCATTAAAAACAGTAATGTCTCGTGTCGAGACAGACACTGGCAAAATACATTTGCTATTAGGGCATTCGTATATGTTAAGAGATCGCAGATGTATCGATCCAGACGGAGGATATTCATTCTGGGAATCTTTGCCTTCAACACCTTGGTGTAAAGAAAATTTCCTTTCGATACTTTTTAAAGCCATGTTATGAAGACAGTATTAAAAGAAGACACTTCATATACAATCTCTTTAAAAGATACTAGCTTCACTGTAACGAAACAAGGTATTGATAACGGCTGCGGATCAAATCTCATGAGGACTGAGCATCCGAAATTATTCATTATCGAATCCGATAATATTGATATTTTAGCAAAAAATCTTGCAGTTTCGTTAGACATCGATAACATGGATTGATTTATATCTATGCTAAGTTTGTTTATGTAGAAAGATATGTTGGAACTCAAATGCAAGGTGTTTTTAGAGATGTATTACGCCACCATTGTAACTTGGAACGTGAAATATTGAGAAATACTTTATCAATAGCGTCAAGAATGCCTGATGAATTTGCGTATCGTTTTATGAAAGGTCCAGGTTACATGGCGGTATGAGCTGGTGAAGTCGTTCATATTGTCTAATGTATTCCGGTACAATCGAAAGTTAGAAGACCGGAAGAATTTTATGATCGATTACCTGTAACACGTGGAAATGAAACTGTATTTTTAATACCGCGTACTCACATCGCTGTAACGCAAGCGACACAAATTCCATGTAATTCACCATTACTGCAGTATTATCGTCTGGGTGACATGTGGTATAAGCTGACACCCAAGCCAATCGAGACACTGCCACCAGCCCAAATCAAACCAAACGACAAGGTGCCGTGGACGCACAAGAATCCGAAAAATCTTGCGACCAGCGGAATTTACTCTCAAGAGGATATCGAGAAGATTCGAGACCGGATCATGTTCTCCATGGAGAACAATGCGCTGCTAAATGCCGAGCTGCACAGAATATGCAGACACCAGATCGACGTGAGGTGCCCAGGATGCAGAGAACAATTGACGTAGATTAGAAAGGCAGTGGAGTGTCTGGATTGTGCCCACGTTTACTACGATCATCACACGGAATATTTTGTAAGCAGCGGCCTCAACGTCGAAGTCTACAAAAACAATGTTAAATAAATAAGTTATTTCAAACTTAAATATCTCCGAATGTCTTCTTCTTTTTTTTCTGTGTTTTTAATTTTTTTTATTTTCCATTTTCTATTAGATTATTTTGTAATTGCATCGTTCTCGTTCTCTTTGATCACTCGTACTTCCGTTTAACTGCGGGAGTGTGACATCTGTCGAAAATTGGATTAATTAAATATTTCGGGAAAACTTCGATAATTAATATTTTGAGGAAACAAGTTCATTTTTAAAAATAACAATTCTTTGTCATGCGTGATTCATTTATTTTATTGAAGGCCAAGGGCCAGCTGCAGATAATAAATTATTAGAAAAACAAATTTTCCAACAAAGTTTCGTCGAAAATATGATCGTAGAATTCAAGACATTGGTCAGGCTCTTGTCGCACCATAAGTGTTCCAAGTGCACGCCCAGTCTTTCTCTCTCTTTGTCCATCGTTCACTGATGGTTCAGTGACGTGTCCGGGGAATAGTTATATTCTCAAAATGTGGAATTTTCCCATCTTATCGAGAAATGGGGTCTGTTGAGTTTCTGTTATCGGACGCCAATAAACTGAAATTCCAGCTTCTTTTTAACTATTTATTGAGGTTTCTTCTCTCGGACCTCCAATAAATTTTTGAACAAAAAATTTTTTTTCCTTGGAACATTTGGCGAGGGGATTTTTGAGTTCTCCTCTTAAGCCGGGAATAATAAATCATTTTGACAATTTCCAAAGTTTTAAAAAAATATTATTTCTCATGTTCAAAATGTAGCTGAAATTTTTGTAAATTTTCTGAGAATCATTTTGATATTAAAATCTTATCGCTACGATAATTGCAACCGATGATTTTATATTATCGTAGCATGATCAAGTTATTTTTCAAATAATCGTTTTAATTTCAACAACGTAATAATTTAGGGTTTATTAGATAAGTTCATGTTTTTCATCTTTAAGTAAAATTAATTAATTAAGGCCTTTGGTTTTCAATTTGCAAAGGAATTCCTTTCGTTAAAAATAACAGGAAATGTTTAAATAAATAACCTTGTTGTTTAAATCTAATGAATGGCTTGTGGAGGGAGAATATGGGATCTCCTGAAGAAAATCTAATTGGCAGTTGGGAGTTGGAAAAGTGCACCCACACCCCAACATTCTGATGTGGAGGAGCCGGAGTTTACCCTGAAACATTGAGACCGGCAGTGTCAGAAGTGGAAACTCTGGGCCACGGCCAAGGGCCATTGCTCCCCCGAATTTTCCCTTCTGGCATCTGAGGACACACCCTCAGGCTGAAGAAACAAAACCGTTTGTGTTCCTCAGTTCCACCATAATCTTAAAGTAAAAACTTGTAAAAGTTTTGGAAGGCTCATTTGTCTTTCTGTTCAGTGTTTCGTGGCTATTATAAATTTTGAGTCTTTTGTAACTATTTTATTTTGTTTACGAGAATCGTTTCAAGTGTTTGTGTTCTGTTTTAACATTTGGATTTAGCCGAGACACCAAGTTGTAAGTCTAGATTAAACCATCACCTTTACTGAATTTATAATTTTTCTTTATTTTAAAATATAGACTCGCTGGAGTCACTTTAAACTCATTTCAGTGTCACATTATTACTTATTCCTTCCTTGTCCAGGGATCCAAAAATAAGTAATGGGAATATTTTAAATTAGATACGTCAAATGTTTTTTTCTTTCTTTTTCTCTTTTTTTCATCTTTTTGACGTAATAATATTATGGCACAAGAATTTGAGAATCGATTGTCTGAATGCGGAGGAAAAATATTCTTTTCTGGAAATCTTGGAAGAATATGACCCAATCGTGCAACTGCTGGGAGATCCTCCAGGGGTCACTAACTACCTGGAGCATAAGATTCCATTGAAACCGGGGACAGCACCAAGTAATGTCCGACATCATCCGTTACCGGAGTCACAGAAGGACGAAGTCGATCGCCAAGTCAAGGAAATATTGCGGAATGATATCGTGCGTCCAAGAAAAAGCCAGTGGAATGCGTCTTTACTCGTTGTTCCAAAGAAAATGGCTGCGTCAGGGAAGGTGAAATTCCGCGTTGTGGTGGATTATTGACACCGAAATAAAATCGCAGTTGGTCATTCATTCCCATCACCAAATATCGCCGATATACTCGATCGTTTGGAAAATACCAAATATTTTTCAACACTGGATTTGGCCTCATGGTTTCATCAAATCCCCGTGAAAAAAGAGGACAAGTGCCTTTCTACACCGTATGGGCACTATGAATTCTGTAGATTGCCTTTCGGAGTTAAGGGCGGCCTGCAACATTCCAAAGGCTCAGGAATTCAGTGCTGTCGAGTTCAAGGAATTCGATGTTTCGTTTATCTGGATGACATTGTGATTTTCGGATCCGATCTACAAGGACATAATAAGAGGCTGAGGGAACCCTTGCAGTGCCTGAAGGATGCAAATCTGAGACTTCAACCTGATAAATGCAACTGGATAAGGAAGGAGGTTGTGTACTTGGGACACATAATTACGCAGGGATTATAAAGGAGTTTATGTTACTTCTATCAAAATAGGGGCAGTAACGAATTTCCCAGAACCACAGCATGAGAAGGAAATAATATCTTTTCTAGGATCAGCGGGGTATTATCGGAAAATCATCAAGGACTTTTCAAAAGTTGCTAAACCCTTGTCGGAGTTGCTGAAAACGGCTTTAACGATGGCGCCAGTGCTGCAATATCCAAACTTCGAGAAGCCGTTGCTACTCACCACAGATGCGTCAAATAAAGCTATAGGTGCTGTACTGTTGCAAGGAGAAATAGGCAAAGGTTTACCAATTCCCTTTGCTAGTAGAACCCTAAACAAGGCGGAGCAAAACTACAGCACCATAGAAAAGGACCTTTTGGCTATAGTTTGGGGGGCTCATCACTTTCGACCCTATTTGTATGGTCGTAAATTCATTGAGGTAACAGATCACTGGCCCTTGCGATGGATATTCAACGTAAAAGACCCGTGGTCAATAATTGTACATTGGCGAATTAAATTGGAAGAGTATGAATACGAGGTGGTAGATAAACCTGATGAATTAAATAATAATGCTGATGCGGTGATTCGAATTAATGTTGTAAGTCGAGCATAGGCAAAAGCGGAGACGCGTGTGTCGAACTTGGTCTTTGACGACGGGGTCGTTACACCTGCTGACGAGGGAATTCCGGAGATATTACGAGAGCATCACAATACGCCGATTGCTGGACATCCGGGTGTAAAGCGAATGTACAGTTAATTGAAACAAAAATATTACTGGAAGGGAATTAAATCTGATGTGGAGAAATACGTGGGCAACTGTGAGCTCAATAAGTTGGGGAAAGCCACGAGAGTACTCGTGATTATCGGAGAGAGTCCTGAAACAGCGTTTGAGCAATGTGCGATGGACATCGTGGACCATTACCTATCTCGAATGCTGGAAACAAGTATATCTTAACATTTCAAGATGCGCTCACAAAATTCAGTAAGGCTATACCCATCGCGGATCAGGAAGTCAACACGATCGGGCGGGCATTTGCCGAGAAGATCATCTGTGAGTATGATACGCCACAGTGATTGCTCACAGATCAAGGACCGAATTTTGTAGGGGAGATATTTCGAAATGTCGGCAAACTTCTGGGAATTAAAAAGATTCAGACGACGGCTTATCATGCACAAACAAACCGTATCGTCCAGAGGTCACATCGCACTCTGGCAGAATACCTAAGAAGCTCCATTCAAGAAGATCAGTCGGATTGGGATACATTGCCTTACGCAATGATTGTGTATAATACCACTCCTCATACGGCTATGAAAATGACACCATTTGAGTTAATTTTCGGAAGGCGAGCTGAGTTACCGACGGCTATTAGGCAGCCGCTTCGTTTGACGTATTGCTACGATGATATCGCTCAGGAGCTTCCTGAGAGGTTACGTGCGGCGCACCAGGAGGCAACGGAAACCCTGGACAAAGGAAAGATTAAAAGTAAAGTGCAATATGACAAAAAATCGGAGCCTATGAATTTCAAAGTCGGAGTTAAAGTGCTGCTGAAAAACGATGTCCTACGACGTGGAAGATCGAAGAAATTGACACAACCCTGGATAGTCCCTTATGAAATTATCAAGAAGAACGGTGATGTTAATTATGCCATAAAATCTGGGAACAAGCAGAAGCCGCAGAGAGTTCATGTAAACCGACTTCGACCTTTTATTGAAGCATGACTATATGGACCCCAGCCTCGGACGGACTTACTTATCCGAAACCTGAATTTTTCTTATCTCACAGATAACTGATTCTTCATGGGAAAAATGCAATTATCCTTAAAAACCATTCATTTCGGTGAATTAACAAAGGTAAGGTTTAATTACAAAGAAATTGTCGCAATGACGAATCTGGCAACTCCATCCCAGGAAGAAGAACTCTGGATTGTCCCAGCGGTAGTTATGGCCAAGGGCAAATCTCGTTTCACAGTCCTGCAAGATTTGGGGCCGTGGCATGGCTGAGGTGCTGGAGTTTCCCCAAAGAGGGCTCGAAGATTGAAGACATCTTGTACTTCGGGTTCGCTGTCAGAGCGAATGGGGAGGTCCCAAAGGGCGTTCAGGTCCTTTCTCCGAGCATTTTCCCACCATTTATTCTGGGCCTTATATTTCACATAGATGAATTCGGGATTATGGGGAAACCTGTGCCATTAAAACTGACAAAAAATAGGCAGAAATGAGAGGAAAGAGAAGCTTGTGAACGCAAAGAGGAACAGGGTAACAGACATGCAAAGAAGGTGTTCAAACTTACCAGAAATTCGAACACAAACGCATCCAAAGCCTGCTTGTTGTATGGATGTTGTGTAATGGGTTGGTTTGACACAGGAGTTCCGAGTCTATCCAAAACCTATCTCCTGACCAGTGAGCGGTCGATAGGTGGATTTCTCACCCGGTCAACGGGGATGCTGGCACGGGATGGGCAGATACGAGCAGTATGCCCGAATTAGTTGCACTTGAAGCATCTTCGAGGAGCTTCGAGGACATACGGTACAGGGCGAGGTGTCACACGGCCGCACCTCCTGTAGATGCCACAATTGGCACTCCGCAAAGGGGCATTTTTGGAAACTATGTCCGATATTTCCACACTTGAAGCACTTCCCGGTGTTCATCGCGACGATTTGGTTGATATTAATCTCTTCATTGAATATTTTGAGGAGAACTGTGACCAAAATCGGACGACAGTTACTTTTATGTCTGGGGACGCTTAGTCATCAAAGATGGCGGCCAGAGAATTGGCAATATCGCCTACGTTATAAACAGTTAAAAAGGCTCTGCGGACTTCCGTATTTGCCAATCAATCAGATCAGCAATTTTTGGTTGTTGTATGGCTGATGCTTGGGTGCATCACCGAATAACGGGGTGAGGGACATGTGATAGAGAAACACACTCCTGGAATTTACTTTGAGCCGATCGGAAGATTGTATCTTAGCAATCAAATATGGACGGTCACTGCGATTACAAATGTTTGGCCGTTGATAAAGAGAGCTGATCAAGTTCATAAATATCTTGAATTTGCTAAAGAGCGAAACAGTCGTGGAGGGACAAATTTCTAGCTATCGGTTGGTCAATGGGCTGAGGAATTTGCAGAGACTACGAAAGTTCTCTTTGGGATGCTGAAAATCAACGAAGGTTCGAAGAAACACCGAGGTCTTATAGAAGGTCTAGGATCTGTTGCAAAATTATTGTTCGGTACAATGGATGCAGAGTATGCACTAGTAATCAACCAGAGGCTCTCAGGACTGGAGAACGGAGTTAAAGGAACATTCGAAAATTCCAGAAGACCGATTGAAATAATTAATGCAACTCTTCATTAGATGGGCCACACAGGGAAATTAATTCAGATGAACGAGAAAATCCTCATGAAGACTCTGAAGAGAAATGAACACGAGGTAGTCATACTCATGAAGAAGGTGGACTTGGACTAGCTTTTCGTGGTACTCGACACGATCTACAATGGAGTAATGGAAGATGCTGCAAAGATCAAGAAACTCCTGACTGGGACGAGAGAGAAGGTGTTGGACACAAGAGTTTTTACGGAGAACAGTTTAGTAGCCCTTCTTAAAACAGCGCAATTACCGAAGGGTTCAAGTTTTCCGTTCGAGCTCGAAGTAGGAGGGATGTATCGCATGCAGGAGGTATCCACCGTCCAAGTTCATGTATTTGGATTGGAAATTGTTACCTTGGTAGAAATACCGCTTGTCAACTTCCAAGCGTTCGATGTTTTGCTGACACATGGGATTTCTGAGCGGACAGTGAACGGCTTGTACGCGTATGTAGAGGCGAAGAATAAACTCCTGGTAATACATGGAGCGACGCAGCAGTTCGTATCAGACGTATCAGATCGAATGCTAATCGTTTGACAGTGATTGACGTGAATTTAATTTCTCGTATATGATTTAACACTAGAGATTATACGGGCGGATTGTTAACGCTTATGGAGAGGCAAAATTTTCTAGCGGTGGCCCCTGAATTACAATCCTGTATTTATATGTGGGTAATGCAGGGGGCGTCTAAGACCGTAGTGGATTCCCATGAGTTTAACCGACCAATATTTTATTTCTAGAAATGAACGTATCAGATCGAATGCTAATCGTTTGACAGTGATTGACGTGAGTTTAATTTCTCGTATATGATTTAACACTAGAGATTATACGGGCGGATTGTTAGTGCTTATGGAGAGGCAAAATTTTATAGCGGTGGTGCCTGAATTACAATCGTGTATTTATCTGTGGGTAATGCAGGGGGCGTCTAAGACCGTAGTGGATTCACATGAGTTTAGCCGACCAATATTTTATTTCTAGAAATAAACGTATCAGATCGAATGCTAATTGTTTGACAATGATTGAAGTGCATTCAATAATGTTTATTCGTGAACCATTGAATTGTAAAAAAATTACGAAATTTCACTCATGTAACTAGTCGAGAATTATTGAAAATTTGTATCATTCTGTTTTTTTTGATCGAAAGGAAATCGTTTGAAGATTCATAATCAAGCACTAGCAATAATTGATAGTGCGTTGTTCAATTTTTATCAACCATTCGCGAGGAAAGAATTAAATTTGTGTCGATTGATTAAGAATATAATTCGATTGAAATGGGTCTATTATATAGCGCAAAAACCAGTGAAATACCGCAAAAAAATCACAAAAAGATTTTGTGAAAAAATCTCGCCAAGTTGACGTTGGCTTCCGTACCTCCCTCATGACGGTGAGAGTATAAGTAGATATTGGAAATTTACCCAATGAGCGCACTGACTTTACTTCATTTGTGTTTTCTATGGAAGAATCGATTATTTTTAACAAAACCCCTTCGTTAGAAATTGATTGCGAAAAAGTCAACTTGGCGCGCTCAATTTATACGAATGTCGGGCCCTAACCCCAACGGACCAAATAATTATGAACCGAACATCCGAGTATAATTGACAAACAATCGATTTACAGTCGACTTATTGCCCCAATCATTTACTCAATCGACTTGTCCATCAAGAACAATCATTGATCAAAGAAATTCGTTCATAAGTTATTCGTTGTATGCATCGATTAATTATGTAGTCATTGATGGGGTTACGGACCTTTCATCGCTTTCAAGCACTTCATCTCACGTTAACTCTCCAAGTCAAAAAGCGTGTTCAAACGTGTTCAGAAGGCGGAGGCGAGAACGCTTGGACTGCGCTGACTGGTAGGAACCAATTTCACCTCGCAGGTTTAAAGTCATGTAAGAAATCGAAAATTTGGGCGCGATACAAAATGTCATAATGTAGCGACTCGCTACATACCACCTGAGGGTCGACGGTTGTGATGAATCAAAATTATCACAAATGAAAAAGTAGAAACCTATTTGATCTATTATAGAGAAAAATATTCTCGACTAAAAGGATGAGACTGAGTGTC
>JAPYZM010003888.1:0-16723 GCA_030522845.1 Psyttalia concolor
CCACCTCGTCGCACTTGTATCGAAATATACTATCACAGCGTGATGAAAAATCATTTATGCTAATTATTTAAACTGAAGTTTTTTTGCCACTGCAGATTCGTCAAAAAAATTTCCAAAATTCAAGTTTAATAGTTTTTATTGAAAAAAAATATTCAACTCTGCATGAAAAATTTTTACTCACATTATACTGAATTCCTCGGGCTATCCAAATGTTACCGAACACTCGAAGAATGCAATGAGTGTACCGGAATTAGTGGCAATGCACGAAAATGTCGAGCACTTGAAAAAAAAAATTAATTTCTCATTAATTTATTCGTCACGTGTATTCAACTTTGACCCGAGGGGAAAAAAACAATATCTGCGACGTCAAATTATTTACCTCGATCGTCTTGGACTGGAGACAATTTTTGGAAAGTACCAAAACGACGCGACGAATCGCTCGGTACCCACGATACTCATGCCACCGCGACTGGACACGGACTGAATCGAGATCGAGAAAAGGAACGACAGTGCGTCAACGGCCGTCACCGTTGACCGTCGTCAGTTTATGAAGGGGGGAATTTCAATTCGAACGGAAAATACTTACCTAATAAGAATAATGAAAAGAGAATGGGAACGACTCCCGGAGGGACGTGAGGAGCAAAGTCTGCATGAATAAGAGAGATTTTTCCATTGTAAACAAAATGTTTTTGTTGATTATCGATTGAGACATTCAACAATAAGTATTGTTCCTCATCATTTTCATTAATTAGTAGTGGAGAATAATTATGACTGAACTTGAAACGAGTGATTTTTCATGATTACTTGGTACGCTCTTCTTGAGAGATTTTTTCAGATTTTATTAAGGAAAAATTGATGAAAATGTGAGCGGAATAATTAACAAAGCGTGATGGTTAATAATGATAATTACAAACGATTATTATTATTATTGCGGACTATGATTTCCATTATTCTGTTACTTTTAGAGATGGAGATTAAGTAATAAAGAAAATTAACATTAAAAAAACAATCTGTGATTGATCTGTTATTTGTTTATTGTTATTTATTTATTTATTTGGCCAATCGTTTGAGTCAATAGATTTTTCGTTAGAGTTTTTAGGTGAAGACTCTAACTAATTTTTTCTAAAAAATCGAAAATGATGAGGAATTATAAATGCTGAAAAATAATGAATCATTTGCGAAAATTAATGATAAAAGAAAACCTACTCATGAATTCATGATCATTGAATGATCCTACTAATCAACAATGACAATTAATCAACATCATCATTGGTAAAAGATGATAAATATTTAAATAATCAATTGATAATAATTGATTATGTAGAATTCATCATCTAGATTGGCTACTCAATGATTATCATTATTTATGCTTCTTTATGTCATTGTTTACACGTCAACTCCAGTGCCATTATCGTTTTATTGTTTTTTTATTACAACATTGACAGTAACATCGTAAAATTCACTTTTATCATTTCCCTTGAACTCGAAGAATTTATATCCAACCCCCCTCATGGTCCATCACCTTGACTCGTGGAGTGTCACAGGCTTGATATCCCTGAGGACGCTCTTAAAACTTGGAAGAGGTTTGTTTTACAATGACAGAAAAGAAACGGCTTTGGCAAAGAAGATTCATGATAAAAGAAAATACTTTGTTTTCACTCGGAGAGAAAAAAGTCTTTCAAGAGAATTCAATTTGCTGTGAGTAGATATGAATATTCCAGTAATGTTTCTGAAAATAATTATTGACTATTTGATCAATCAGTGATGACGAAAAATGGCTCTCTTCTTTGAAAATTTATGAACAATATTATCTGGAATGTGTAAACTCCTCGACCCAAACTCAATCACGAATAAAAATTATTTAATTCTTTTATAAATTAGTTATTTCAGTTTTAAAATTCCATATTTTCCCAACCGAGAAGGAATATTAATTCTGAGTTTTCCGTTCTGTCATTCGATTAATGGAGACTGTGATAATGAACTTTCTTTTATTCGAAAATTAGTGATTAATTAAAATTTCTTGTATTGATCGATTTCAAGGAATTTAATTTGGTTTAGTTCGAAGTTCCGAATTTCATTATTTTGTATCGTATAGGTAGTTAGTAAATTAGAAGTATCATATAGGCTTCCATGTCTACCTATAAATAACGTGAACAGAAGGGAAACCTGAACAAGGAGTAAATTAAAAAACAGCAAAAAAACAATGCTTTTATTTTGGATTTCCTCAGCATTGGAAAATATAAAAATTGCTCTGACGAAGGAAACGAACGCGGAACAGAGTTTTGAACCTTGAAGTCTAGATAATGACAGCGACAGTATTCAACGGAGTAATATCATACTGGGTAAATCAGGTATATGTATGCATGAAACGTGCATGCTATGACAGTGAGTTGGGTATTTCACGCGATCAGAAACAATTTCGTTAATTATAGTTTGAACAGGGAAGAAATAAAGTTGAGAAGTTATGAACGTAACGAGAATTGAGCGGAAAACAAATCTTCAAATTTATCGGTACAAAATCAATTATTCCAGTGAAATCAATCTTTCTTCAATCAAACTTTGTGAAGTGTACAATTTTTAGTAATTTGAGTTTTGTTCATTAATATATTTGATGCCGATAATTTTGCAAATAATCTGATAACCAGCAGATTAACTAAAATTACAAACAAATAATTTATTTAGTCCTCAAAATTCTCAACCAAAATATCTTATGGCATTATTCTGTAAATTGAGTGGTTCTCGAGATAAGATAATTGAAACAATTGGCGAGATAATTGTTTAAAAATAGTTCCTTTATAAAGAAATGAACCGTCAAATTTATAACAAAACATAAAGAAGTCATGCTTGTAATTAATAAAAATGTCTAAAAGAAAAATAATATTTTTATGAAGTAACTAAATCGACTAGTTCCAGAGATATTCTCTGCAACATAATTTTCTTATCGGTCGTTACTCTCCAAAATCAGAAGGAAATCAATTAATTTTCCGCTACAGCTAGTGATAATTGGTAATTGGCACTTCCAACATTAGAAACAATGACGAAATCAATTGGCGTCACGTATGATCTCCACCGGCGTCCAACACTACCTCCTCAGAATACGAATCCTCGGATAAACTCGCGCGTTCGCCAATTCCCTCCTTTCTAGAATGAGAACTACGTCCTATGTAAGTCCTTGAACCTCAATTCAAAATTTTCCACTGCAGAAAGGCGTGAAAAAGCGTGGCAAAAAAATTATTTCAATAAAAAAAATGACTTCCCAGATATATCCGGAGTCTCGTATATTATCTTGTCTTAACTTGGATATAAAAAAAGAAGAAAAATACTGAAGGACGTGCGGACTGCAGCAAATGGAAGTGCAAAGTCCAGAAGAGATTAACCCGCAGAGCGATGATAAATCTATTCCGCTTTCTATGTGCTTTGTTCCATTTTTATTAAATGAAAACACTTCCAAGTTTCCTTTTCCCCTTTTCGGGGGAATTGTATCATTGGACATCATTGAAACTCGATACTCTCTAATATAAGTCAAGATGATTTTTAATTGTTTGAATAAAGCGATTTAGAATTTGTTATTATTACACAGATGGACATCTCTTCGAAGGGCTATTTTGGAAATAATTTGGCGAAGAGCTGCGATGAAATTCATCATTTCAGTTATGATAATTATTTCAATGCTTGATGCTCATTGAACTCAATAATTTTTTTTGCTTTTTATTCCCCTTGTGTTCCCGCGCTGTCACTAACTCCTGGAATGTACATTCTGGTTTGCTTCAAAAAGAATTTCCATATTACTTAGTTTTAAAAAAATGCAAGATGAAAGGCTAAACGTTGCAATTTTTTATAAAAAATGCTGAATATTGTCCTGACATTCTCGGTAAAAGAGAATAAAAAACCTTATCGAAAAATTGTTATGAACCTCGATAAACAGACTCAAAGTTTCCACAGATATCCGATCAGCATTTCATTAATCTCCAATATTTTTATACATTCACTTTAATCCAAGATATGCTAAATATGATGCCATCCTTCATAAATAAAACACGGATTTTGTGTCAAGAAGATCAGGAGTTATTTGGCGTGGACTTTTCAATAAAAAATTAATAAATAGTTTGAAGCAGTTGCTTTTGCCAAATTTGCAATAAAGATCACATTGACTTGGAAAAGTCCTTTTTTTAAATAAACATAAAGATTATGTTTAACCGCTTTCCAACACAGAATCACTGTAGGCAGTAAACGTGAGAGAATTTGATTTTCCTTTTCGAAAATGTACCCAAAAACTAATGATCACCTTTCGTTTGTAATTGAATTTAAAAGATTGTGAGCATTTTTTAACGATTCATTTGCTGGAATAATAATTTTGTCAATTTTATGCATTCGATCAGAGTCCAATCAATAAAAGGAGAAATCTTTCGGCAATCTAATTAATATTATTTCACGCTCAATGTTTCAAAGTCATCGGCTATCGGTCATTTCTAGATCTGATAAGAAAACCGAAAGATTAAAGATAAAAAACATCGATTTAATTACCCTTGTCCTTCATCGTATCGATAAAAACTAGGTGCAAAAAGGGAAACAGTTTAATGAATTTTTTGCAAACGTACCGATGACGTCTGTCGGTGAAAGGATGGCTGAGACGAGGGGAAGGTAGGTAATCTCTGCAGTTAAAAGAAGCTGATCTTGACTTTCGTGGAGGAAGGAAAACGGGAAGTGAATTCGGTACAATATTTATTTTGTTCTACAAGACGCGGGGGGGGGGGGGCTGGATGATTTTTTTATGTGGCAAAATACAAGTCGGCTGGTGCTAAAATTTGAAAATATTGTGCATTCTCTCCTATTTCAGCTAGTGTCTAATAATCTTTCAAATGTCTATTCCGTGAAACAAATTAAGAGGATTCTCAAGTTGAACCAATTGTACATATTTCTAAGAAAATAAGTTTTAAAAAAATATAATTTTGCCAATTCGAATTCAACATTCTGGAGAAATATGTAAATTGCTGGACAAATATTTAATCGAAATAAAAAATTGATGTGAAATACAAAAAGTTTTTGCTGAATTTTGTAATCTTGAATTGAAGGGAATTAAACCTTGTGAACATTGAAATGCGACGCAATTACGTGATTGATAGATTAAAATTTTCTCTAAAGAAGGCAAATTTCAGCACCAATATACCGTGAGCATTTGCTCCAGAATTATCAATTATGAGATTAAACAAAAAATTGTTGTCGACCAAAAGTCGAAAATCTTCGTTCGACAAATTGTCTTAATTCATTACCTGACGATAAGCTGTCGAAATTCACGATATTTCTGCATGGGAAGCCCGGAGGGAGTTCGTGGCAGTGGTCAGGGAACTCTCGGTTGCTCCAAAACGATGTCAATAACCTCTCACGCTGTCGATGGAACCCCGCGACAACACTTTGTGTCCATCTCTATCAATGACGACGCAACCGCCAAAAGCGTGATGAATAGTGAGAAATTGATGTGCAACACTAACTTCTAGGTTTCACTTCACTATATTTCACAATTCTTATTTTGCTATTATCTCATCGTATTATGATAATCAGTAATAACGTTGATTCAGGCGACACTGTGATCACGACGAGCACTCGCGAATAGTGGAACAATACAATTCATTGTTCGGGAGTCACAGTCTTGTTACTCTGAGGAATTCGTTTCTCTCATTATTAATCAGACACTTTGTCACACACCGATCGGGGTCTCCGCTGGAGCTGTCAGTTGTCCAATCGTCACCTTGAAAAACTAAACAAGTATGGCGACTTGATTTGCACTCCAACAGTGCGAAAATAATTGCTAGGATTTTTATTGGCGACTGTGGGAAATGTAGGGTTCAGTAATTTATCAGCGAGGGAGTTCTTTAATAGTTCTAGAGATCGTAGACATCTTCAGCTATCTACAGGCCTTAAAATAAGAACAATTAAGGGGGAAGGGAAGAACAAGAAGTGAAGTGTATGAGGAAACAGCTGTACTTAGTGTTAAATAGGTCAGACAGTGTGGGTAGGGTAGAAATCAATCTTGTAGTGTTTTGTCGTTGACATAGATCGTAGCAAAGAGGATAGACCAAAGCATAGGCTCAGTATACTGAAGTCAGCATAACTTTTAACATGAAATGCTACCCCCACCACCTCTATTTTGTGTATTATCCCGTGACCCCCACTCCTTGGTTTGATGTTAAAAGATGTGCTGACTGTACCATACTTTCGGGTTTGGGTGCCCGGCACTATGCACTTTGAAGAAATTTATTATTTTGATGAACTTTTTTGACTTTTTCTTTGATAAATATTTAGGTAGTAATTTGGTGGACTTTCCCAGTGTATAATTAGAATTTACCAGGCTTTAATTTTTTTTAAATAAATTATTTTGTTACATTGGGAATTTCAAAATAAATTAATTTTTTTAGTCAAAAAAATACTCATTCGATGCACAATAATTTGTTGGTCACGAAAATCAAGTTTATGCCATAGGTGCCCGTAATCACGCGATTCTAACCTCGCTTCGCTCGGTTAAATCGCGGATTACGGGCACAATGACATAAAATATTGTATGGATACCATTAGAGTGAAAATGTCAATCCAATTATTTTGTATAGAGAAATGATTGTTTTTCGAAACACGAATTCTTATGCCCTCAATAATTAATTCACACAGAGCCTAACAATTTGTGCTTTCAAAAATAATCATTCTACCTTACAGAAGACTTGGATTGAAATGATTACTCCGATGGTAAGTTATATGGCCCTTGGAGTAACTCCTTTGGTTTTTAATGTTTATTGAAAAAACCCTACACTGGCAAATTATGAAAACTTGATTATCATTACCACTAAATTAGTGTTGAATGACCATTTTTTTTTTCGAAAAAAATGGCTTTTTTTTTCGAAATCCCCAGTTTCACAACATAATTTAGATAAAACAAATAATTGGGTGGTAAATTCCACTAAATTACCTCCTAAATATTTAATAGTGAAAAAGCGTAAAAAGTTGATGAAAATAATAAATTTTTTTAAAGTACACAGTGCCAAAAGCATGACATGCTGATGGCCGGCATAACAGATTTCAACAGTGGCGGCCACTTGCGGCCGGCTCATTCACTTGTTTTCATGCTGAAACCCCTCCATAAGCGTGAGCAATCCCCGCCCGAGTTTCTGCATTGTGACGATAATTTACGAGGCCCCTACGTCTTGCTCATTTTAATCTGTTGCAAGAATTTTTTGAAGATGTACCGGAGTTTACTAGTTCGATAACATCGTAATTATTTTTTGTTTTTTTTTTCAATCTCACGTAGGTAGGGAACAAGATGATTCTATCGGTATAATTTATTGGTTCTGTTCTTTCATTTTCTTCGTTTGACAGATTCGGTGTTTATCGCTGCTCGGGAGCTAGATTTTTCCAAGTTATCTGATTATCTCGATTTAGATTATTGTAAGACGTAAGCCGATCCCCGTTTTGACACAACAATAACATTCATCAACTTTCAAAAATCATCCAGTTGTTGTAATCCAGGCGTCTATCAAGGTAATTCTTCATCAGGTATTGAAACAAAAGTACACAGTTTTTGTTTTTGTAAATATCGTAGTCATAGAATTCAGTGATCAAGTGTCAGAACTTTTTATAGTTTTGTTCATAACCTTAATGAACATTAAAATTTTCTCCTTTAACTAATGCAAGTAGCTTTAATTGATTTTTACATTGTAACAGTTGGAAAATTATAATTGTCACTCTTTCAAATGTATAAACTATTAGATAATTTCCGAACGATCAAATTAAATGAGTAAGTAGCATAAATCAATATTTGCAAGCAGGCAAAATGATGGAAACAGTCGAAGAATACACCAAAATATTTAATAAAATATTATATTTGAAGATTTAAGATGACTGGGTCTACGGCAGAGTCAGTACCTGCTGAGAAATCTTCGAACAATCCATTGGAGCAATTCGTTCTCTTAGCGAAGACAGCCAAAGGTGCAGCAGCCCTTGAATTAATAAAACAAGCTGTGGAGACGCCAGGAGTCAATGTATTTGGTGAACTGTTGGATATGCCAAATATAAAGGAGCTTGAGAATGGTCCGCACGCCGAGTACTGGAATACTCTGAATCTCTTTGCCTACGGAACGTACAAGGAATATCTCGCCAACAAAGATAAACTTCTTGAGTTGACTCCAACGCAGAAAAAGAAGCTGCAGCACCTGACCATTGTCACATTAGCGGAAAAGTCAAAGTGCATACCTTATTCGGTCCTCCTTGAGGAACTTGATATTAAGAATGTGAGGGACCTGGAGGACTTGATAATCGAGGCTGTCTATGCTGATATTATTCATGGAAAGTTAGACCAGAAGAATTCTCAACTTGAGGTTGATTATGCTGGGCTAGGGAGGGACGTTAGTCCTGGAGAGACTGGAGCCGTTGTGGACACTCTGGCTGCTTGGGGACAGACTTGTGATGCTGTTCTCGCTTGTATCAAGAAGCAGGTCATTGAGGCTAATACTGAGAAGCATAATGCCACGCAGCATAAGGAGAAAGTTCAACAGAGTGTGAGAAAATTTTTTATTTATTTTTTTGGCTAATTCAGCTGTATTTTTTGTTCAGAATTTTTTTTCATGGGGAAAAGATTTAAAAGTAATTTGGAAGTATTTTTCGTGTTCTGAGGTGTTTATGCCCATGAAAATTGGCATTATTTAACTTTTTTTTTGGGCAATTCAATAATTTATTTTTTAGAAAATGTCCGCCAATGAGAGGAAAATAGGAAACTTTTTCAAAGGGGTTTGTCATCTGAGACTATTTTGATTTGCTTACCTGGAAAATTAATGGAATTTACGGTTAAATTACCAGCTGGATTCAAATTCTGAAATTATTCTGTACAATTTTCTATTTATTAGAGAAAAAAACGGTGAATGAAAAGATTTTTTTCAGGCGAAAAAAATGATTCGAAAAGAAAGTCCACATATTTATTTATTAATTAGTATTGAAGTTCACTTGACCATTTCTAACGGCAATTTTTCTTATTTTATATTTTGATTGAAATTCCCAGGAAATTTCACTAATAAAAATCTAAATCGTCAGGGGAAAATCAATGACAATTGTGAATTTTCGTCTAATTATGTAATGAAAATTAATGAAAATCAGGAAATTTCATCACTTCTTAGCCGATTTTAACATTAAGCTGCTGAAAATTCCTAGTAAACTGCTAATGAAAGTTCCATTTTTTCCTAAGAACATTTATTGGAGTGGTTTCAAAAAATGTTCTTCTACGATCACTGTCAAGATGATTATCAGAGCCTAAGTTATACTACAATTATTATTCTAGTCTATTCTAATACCCTTGTTCTGAGAAACATATTACGTCCAGTGCAATTTTGGTGGTTCCAAAGGTTGCTTAAATCCTTCATAATGTGCAGATTGCCCTGATGAAGAAATCAATTCTATCACAAGTTCAAGAAGCTGATATTGCTGGAGGTAGCTCCGCTGGGGGGAGTGAATGTAGCAGAGAGGCGCTCTCAATTCCCCCAGATTCCAAGAAAAAACAGCAAAAGGGCAAAGGGCTGAGGGGTAGTGGTAAGTTCTGGAAGTCCTAAGTTAAAAGAAGTTTGGGAATGGAAAAAGTTTCTCGCCCTCCTGGTGTCTATTCGTGAAAAATTGATAATTCCGTTGAACATTCTTTAGATATTCTCCTAGAGTTTTTTTTTTACTTTTCAATAGTTTTTTTGGGGGGGGGATGTAAACTTGGAAAAATCCAATTCTAATTTTCACTGAAATGCTGTGGTTTTTCGAGGCCAGGAATGTAATATATGTTGATAGTTTGATATAACAGTAAGAAGTAATAATCATTCTAGATAAGAAAAAGAATGAACATTTTTTGTCATTAAATTTCATATAAAATGTCATCACATGTAATTCTTCATAAAAATCATCAGAACGCTTGTACTTCGTAATAAAAAATCTCTCTGGAAATATAATGATTAATTTCATTATTTGCGTTCGTGAATAATTCATCTTTTCAAACCCTCAAGGCTCAATGAATTATTTACTGTTAATAGTGAAGTAGGGGAGCAGTTGCTAATCCCATCATTATCTGAAAGAATTAAAGTTTCGAAAATGCCTCAGCTTTTTTTCGTTGTTAATCCCATAATCTCTTGACTTTTTTTTAACCCAAAACAATTACTGAATACATACGTTTATATCATTTTTTCTTCATTTTCAATATATTTGGAACTTCTTTTGAAAAAAATGGAGAGCTTGATTGCAGTTCATAAGATTGTCTGAAAAAGTATCTGAATATTTTTCCCATGAGCACTTTTTCTGGAGACGTTGGAACAGTTAAAACGGAATAATTAACAATTTTAGAAATAAAACATATACTCTTGATTGTATTTTCAAATGAACTGGCGATTTTCAGGAACTGCGAATGCTCAAAATGGTAGCATGAAGTGATAGCCACCGATAGTTGGATACATCAAATGCATTGAGTCCTGAAAAAATCGGAAAATAATTGGGCGAAAGGAGTAAATGTTGTACATGAATTTTTTTTGATAAATCAATAAAATTTATGATAATTTTTTTATTTACTTGCGACTCTCATCGGCATTTATTTTATAACTTTTATATTCACCGGATAAACTCAAAAATTGTGTTTTTCGAACCTTGAAACCTCATTTTTCGTTACTCATTATTTTTTAATAAGAAAACCAGCGAATCTGCTACTAATCATAGTACTATCTCAATAAATTCCATTTGAGAAGACGCCTTAGTCATTTTTTCGATATAAATTCCTTAATCTCTAACGAGACTCCTACATTTTCCTCAAACTCATAACAATCTCTGAATTTATACCTTCCAATAAGTTTTTTATCTTGAAAACATATTCAAAAATAATGAGGTTAGGTCGACAAATGAGAAAACGTTTGAAGCTGATGTAATTCTTATAAAAGGTTTCTGAATATTTTCTCAAAATACCTTCTTCTTGATGATGTAAAACTCGAAGACAAATCTGTAGCCAAGTGGTACAATGAGATAAGTGTATTTTTTCTATGTAACCGCGGATTAACTCAGTAAGGAATGGTTTTAGAACATAATGTCAGAGAACCATTTTTGTAGCTGATCAATTTTGCAATAAACAATTCTTCTGATAATTTCTCCTGATACTATTTGTTACGAAGATAATACGGGTTGCGAAGAAAATATGTAAACTGCGCTTATCTCGTTTTACCCCTTCCCTACAGAAATTTAAGTTTTAAACATAAAAAGCGAATACACTTGATTGTATTTTCATAAAAAAAAAGTCATTTACAGGAACTGCTGATGCTCAAATGTTAGGATACAATTATAGGCGTCGACAATTGGATACACGAAATGCATTGAGTCTCACCAAATACTGAAAATAATTGGGTGAAAGGAACGAAAGCTGTATATGAAATTTTAAAAACAGTCAATAAAATTTATGATATTCTTTTATTTACGTGCGAATCTCATCGACATTTATTTCGTAACTTTCATATTCACCGAATACACTTTAAACTCATTTTAAACCTTCAACGTTTATCTTTTACGTATTTAAAATAACACCGTTATATTCTTATGTTTGTGTTTTCAAATTTCTCGATTTAGCCCTGTATGTGAAATTCACGTATTTATTTCTCTTTACTCCTCCAATTTATAATCCTCACGACATCCCGTTGATGACTTCAATATCCTTAATCGTTACTCATTGAAAAATGGATGAGGAACGAACTAAGTATTTAATTAAACCTATTCCACATTTCAAAGCCCACAAAGCTGATATCAACGAATTTTCATTACTCTCATTAATTTAATTAGAACTCTACAATTAGCCCATCTTAATATGTACAATTATTCGCAAAAATTCAGACAATTTTAATTGGTTTAATGACTAGATTACAATAGTTTCACATCACAGAAATCAATACAATTAAATCCTCCCGTTCTTCGAGATTTGTATCAAATTCATGGCTAACCGAGAACAAGGGGCTCAAAATGTTTCGTTTAGCTATGAATTTTCCCTCGAGTGAAAATAAAAATTTTTAGTGAACAATAAAAGCAGAGTGTAGAAATTATTATTCAGATTCCTTCCGAAATATCTCAGGCATTTTCAGGATTCAGAGTAAAATGTCAGTAGAGAATTTTTGTAGGAAATTTTTCAAGTTGCAACAAATATTGCGTACAATTTTTTTCATGAAAATCTTCATCAAATTATTTCTCTGTAAATTTTCTAAGATCCTTTTTCTTCTGAGATATTTGTAAATTCTCCGAAAACGTTTGACTTATTTTCTTCCATTACTTATCTACTCATTACAAATATTTTCTCTCCCTAAAATACCAATTATAAGAAAGAAGATTAATTCCCAACATTTTCAGCATATTCATGGCTAATCGTGAAGACGGGGCTCAGGAGGTTCCGTTTAGCCATGAATTTTTCCTCGAATGATAATAAAAAAATGTTGATAAAGAATAAAAGATAAGTTCAGAAATTATTATTCAGATTATATCGCAATTATCTCAGCATCTTCATAGTTCCGAATTGGATTTCAGTGGAGTATTTTTATTAGAGAATTTTTGAAGCTAAAACAAGTGGTCTTCAATGTTTCTTTCAAATTATCTTCAATTTTTCTCTCTATTCAGACGTTTTGGAAGTCGTCAAAGAATTCATAAATGCCGTATCCTTACCTTGTACTCCAAATTACTTACTCAATTTTGTTCGCATATAAAATTTCCAACAAAGAAATTTTTGTAATTAATTTTATAAGACATTTCTTTTGCGAAGATATTTCCGAAATTCGTTGAAAATTTAATTTCATCACTTCCCTACTCAGTAAAAAATCTTTTTCTAAATGAACAGTTACAAAAAGTAATTAATCACCAAATTATGTAAACTACCCATTACAATTGAGCAAATTCAATCAGAAATATAATTCCTTGAATTTCATGCACGATTCATTACAAGACGCATTGCTCCCTCCATAATTACAAAATCTGCGTTGGACGATGTTGTGATAATTCGGATAAAGATACATCGGACGCATTGACAAACCTAAATAAAATTTTCTACGCACGCTGAATTCAATTCCAATAGTCTGTAGATTTTTTAAAAAATTGTACATACAATTTCGGTTGATCTTTCAATAATTCGTTGATGATTGAAGATAAATGTACACCTTAGATTTAAATCCATTCACACACTTTCTTAACTATATTCATTTTCTTGAATAAATTTTATATACATATTATGCGACGTATCAATTAACTCGAGATGAAATTGTTGCTCAATTAATGCATGCGATATTTACAATTGATTTCCCTATCTATAACTATTATGTACAGATCAATTACAACGCAAGTACATCGTTGCTGTACAAAATGATAATAATATGATTTTTTTTCTCATAAAATTTGGCATAATCTCTCATCGTATCGACTCAATATCAATCGATCGATGATTAAACCTCTTCTAAATCATCTAATAGTCAATTTACATATTTATAAGTATTTTAACATCAATTTTCCACGAGCCGGAATGCTCAAAGTTACGAGGAGACAGTAGAAAATTGCTATTCGTTACGTCTTATTAATTCACATACCTACCCTTTATTTATAATTAAATAGATAAATTTATTTCATTTTTTAACTCCTTTGACTAGTAATACATTACGTAATTTTATCATCACAGTGCAGAATGAACCGTTGATTCATTTTTTACCTTGGTTGATTCATATTTTCATATACAAACGATTTTTTGTCGAATAGGCCACTTATTTTTATCATATCGACTAATTCATTTGAGAGTTCTTTGCCTCAATTTATTTATCTTTCTTTTGTGATTTTTATGATGCTTTTCAGATTTTTAATACTAATCTCGAATGTTCGACACATGTGATCGATTTTCGAGTTTATTATGTAGATAATAGATAAAAACAAATATTGAAACTCATTAACATCAACTCATTCAACAGAATTTAACAATTTTCTTTAGTTTGTGCGCATTTTTAAATGTTATGTTATGTCATTTGAAAAATATTGGAAATATTGCCATTAATATGCTAAGGCAACGTAGCCAGTTTATGTATTTTTAGAATTATTCTCTATCTACTACTAACTCGTAAGTAAATAAAACCTAAGAATCCGGGATTTATTTCATAACTGATCTTTTATTGGTATTAAAAATCGAAAAAAAAAATAGCAAAACGTGAAAAAATATAGGAACTTCGAGGGAACACCAAATTCACGAATATGATAAAAATAGATTTCCTATTTAACGAAAAATCCTTCATAGAACACGTAAAATTTCAACTTTCGCAAAAAAAATTTCTCTCATTAGGCCTGAGGAGTAATTATATTTCAAGATCTACTATTTTTTAAAAGGGAAGATCATTTTTGATGGAGATTTTTTGTTATGTGTTTAAAATATAATTTCTCCATTTAAAGTTCAACTGAAAAAATATCTTGTGAGTATTTAATTCGCCTATAATGGTCCAGTTTTGATATATCGTGACTCAAACAAGAGGAAATTGCATGAATAACGGAAATAAAGAGATATTTTTACACAATTACCGGCCGCTTGGAAATAGGCTTCAGGTCAGCTTGTAGAACAAGCCTCGGGACTCTTCTATTATTCTGCTATACTGGTAATTCATTTTTCTTGAATGGGCCATTACCAATTTTGGTATTGTTCATCGATTTGACAGAATCAAGGGCCTCATCGATATTCAGACCTTTTATGACTGGAGACATAACTATGTCTATTTCCTTGCCATTGTTATTTAAGAGTGTCTGGGTCGAGCGGCTCACCAACGTCGCTGGGGGCTTGCCATTCTTTTTCTCTATTGCCTCCATTTCGTATTCTAGAATAGGGAGAATGAAAATTATCATAAATGCATTGTCGATGTTTTATATTATCGTACAGTAGACCAACATTGACTGCATTTCAAATAATAGCGAATTGCAGAAAATTTTTGTATCCGTGTGGATATAACAAATAGTATCATAGCAATGTAGATAGAAAATTCTATGCTAAATTCTATTGAATATTCTATCACTCGATATATTTGTATGGGATCGATAACAAATTTCAATTTTACAGAAAAAAAGTCAATTTGACCTGATTGTCATCTTCCTCCCTAATTTTTCTATTAACCCATTTTTCATAAGAACTTTACAATTTTCAATGTTTTTGATCTCTAGAATGTCGAGAAAGTAATAAAAAATCATAGGGATGGATCGATTATCTTTTTGAACGTTATCTCCGTTAAAATAATTATCTTCCCGATAAAATTGTCTGGACTTTTTCCATGCAATATTTCATTGCAATGAGTGTGGCCGTAGGTATGAATTTAGAATGAAAAAAAATGAAAAAATAATTGAAGAGCCGTGGAGAGCGTTTATATTTTATTATTTAGTAGGAAGTTTCACACAAGTAAATGAAAATTCATCATTTACCTATGAGTGTGGCCATCCGGTGTTTTAGAGGGACGCCGGGAAAGAAGAGCAATTTGACAATAAATTTCATTTTGCACTCCATATTGGCACAAAGCTACAAAAAATGCCCTTTAACGGTCTTTGTACTATTATTACCAATATGCTGAAAATATTTTCACATGGAAAGAATCGAAAATTCACAACGGAATATTACATCACAATTTTTATGTGATCAGCTGTCACTATAGGGTTTTTGTAGGAATAAAAAACAAATGACAATCGATAACTAAAAAAATTCGAGGTAATGTTACTAAATCCCTATAAAGCGGCAGCTGATCACATAAAAATTGCGATGTAATATTACGCCGTGAATAACGATTTTTTCCGTGTGAGAATATTTTTAGAATAGTAGAATACCGGTAAATAGTTTTTTTTTTGTGAGGGTGTGCCTATATGAAGTACAAAATGGGATTTATTATCAAATATTTCCTTCCTCCCGGGGTCCCTCTAAAACTCCACAGCTGCTGGCCATACTTATAGGTAAATGACGAATTTTTCATTTGCTTGTACGGAACTTCCTACTATGGCTCATCAGTTATCTTTTCATTTCTCTTTCATTACAAATTCATACAATATCGGCACACTCATTGTAATGAAATATTGTATACAAAAAGTGGAGATAATTTTCTCGGGAAAGATAATATATATCAATATAGATAACGGTCGAAATAGTACATGTTCCGTATTGCTTTTCACTTTTCCTCCTCCGGAGATTGATACGGGCCGTTACCCAAACTCGAAAGAGTGAAAATAACTACGGAAAAATATCGTTCCTGGGCTGTCATTATGGGGTTTTTTGATTCGTGTGGTTGGCCGCCTCGCCTACGGTTCGGCTTACCAAACTACACGCGAGTAAAAAACTCATAAAGACCGGACGGAAAATACTATTTGACACTAGGCAGTGAAGAACTTCGCCGGCGAATGTGAGGTACCGGACAAGTAGAAGGCGAGTCCTGTACTCATATGAGGCAGGAATAGGATATTTCCGGCCTGTCGTTACGGGGTTTTTACTCGCGTGGAGTTTGGCGAGTCGAGCTGTAGGCGAGGCGGCCAACCACGCGAGTCAAGAAATCTCCGGGGGAGAAAAAGTGAAGAACAGTATCGAAAAGTTCTTTTCGGCCGAGTGATAAACTAGTACATTTTGACACTAGGCCGTGAAGAACTTTTCTGGCGAATATGAGGTTACAGGACGAGTCGAAGGCGAGTTCTGTAATCATATGAGGCAGAAAAG
>JAPYZM010003889.1:0-10329 GCA_030522845.1 Psyttalia concolor
GGGGGGGGGGGGGGGGGGGGGGGGGGGGGGGGGGTAATGAGGGGTTGGAATGTTCGCCATAAAGTGGTGGTAGTACCACAGGAGGATTGATGCCCAAATATGAGTCAGTGATGGCGGTGAAGTTGTTAACGCAAGTTGGATATGTTCCAAAGAGGGAGAGGGGAAGAAGGGGGGGGGGGTGTAGGTGGGCCTTTAAATGTAAGAGGATGGGGTAGCGTCTCGAGGGAGGCCGATAGGAAGGGGTTAGTCGGGCGCGTGGGTCCACGCGCGTTCCCACGGTTTCCAAAGGTGTATCGCACCACAAAACCCCACCCTTACTTCACTAGGAGCCCCCCTTCTTGGGCATTGGGCCCCTTTTACCACCACCCAGTACTTCATTCTCGTTCGGTATCCAGTGGATAACGTATATATTCCATTCCCTCCCTTCTGCCTATCTCTCTTATTCTGTCTTCCTTGAAGCCTCGCGTTGGCGGTGTGACCTCTGACCCCCCATTACCCAGCACTGGGGGCCCCTCGACTGATGCGACTCCTACGGATACATAAATATATCCATGGCGCATGCGCAGGAAAATCTTCATACAACGGAGTTGCGCGTGTACGCAACGGCATTTAGCCATGCGCATGCGGTGTTGTTATATGATGATGGTTATTTTTCACAGATTTTTTTTTTTACTTTCGCTGGATTTTCTTTTTGCCGTGAGTGGCGCTGGTAACTTCGGTGAGATGAGATGCCGGACGGATAGACGGCGTGCGACCAGTAGGGACCAATGGATTCTTTGAACTTGGGTGAAGATGACTCACTTGGTTTTCCAGACTGACGACAGAGGGTAATGGGAATTGACTTCGTAATTTGGTGGGAATGCTGAATAGCTCAGTCAACACCTGATGCATAGTCAGAAAGTGCCTGGTTCGAATCCCGCTTTGGGCTGGTCAATTTTGCTCAGTAGACAATTCTGGGATATTTTCTCTTGAGAATAAGGAGACCGAAGGCGCGCTACTGTATTTGTGCGCCAATGAAAGACGAAGTTTGAGTGGAAATGAGTATAAGTCGTGACCAATGAACAGTGAGGATAATGTGTGACAGATTATAGGCTTCAACTATCGACAGTTTCGATTCGATTCGATAAATGTTCGTCTCCCATTTAGAATGGGATCGTGGTGTCCACTCTACCTCATTCGAATCCTGCATTGAGAGAAAAAACTTCTTCTACCAAGTAAATTTATTAACGGGAAGAAAATTTTGTTACTTACAGGAAATAAATCTACTTATTCTGGGGTAAAGATTGATGTTCTCTCGTGTGCCATGGGCTGTCAGCCCAAACCAAGTCACCAAGTCCCTTCAGTCAAGCAAACAATTTCCTGGAGACAAGAATTTTTTTTTCTGAGTGTCCAGTAATATTCCATTACGTCCTGACATGCCTGCGTCAATTTGGGGATGGTTTTGGAGATCAGGAATATTGGGCCCATGCCAACAGCAGATCCCATGGTATTCTTTCAATGTGACTTAGAGCAAAGATTGAGCACCCTAAAATGACGCGGAGGTCATTTGCCTTAGTCTACCCCATTAGGAGCGGCAATTGAAGTCTGATAACCAGAAGTACTTTCGGAAAATAATATTTGGATCGTATCCAAAAGGAGACCATCGAATGACGCAATCCCTATGAAACCATTGGAGAATCCAATCAAGACCGAAGTCACAAGCCCCGAAACATCATCCCAGCCGATGATCCCAGACCCCGAACCGGATGGTCTTTTGAAATCCGACTTCTCAAATCCCCCAAAAAGATGATAACTTAATCCATTATCTTTATCACCTCTAATAGCCGTAACTCCTCACCCACAGTCCAATTAGCCTCACCTCGTCCTCAATCACGAGCCAAACCTGGAAACAATCACATCATACTCAACATCATTAACTGATTGTACCCCATCCAATTGTCGGTAAATACTGAGATGTTTCCATGAAGTGAATCTCTTTTTCGCTTCTGTGGGGCCAAAGTGTAAAAAATGGTTCAGCGAACCTCAAAGATCTCCGCGACCACCCTCCCCCTCACCCCCAGCCCCTCCGGGGAGGATCGTTAAGACGAGAGAATCATCGCCTAACAACTACCATTCGCGATCTCCTTTTTTCTCCTCCCCACGCATTATTTTCCTGAGAAGTTTGCACTACCGGCATAGCCCCACCAACTTTCGGCATTCCAGCATCAGGTGAAGTGCTTCTTTTTACGTCCGGAGGGAAGGTCGTGGGTTTTTTTTTAAACGAAAGGTGGCGATTTGAGCTTCCTCGTCGGCTCTGGTGGCGCCCTTAAGATTTTACCCAACGGTCTACCCACTGGGCACATCTCATTCTTTGGTTCCTCAACTGGGAAAAATTTTTTTTTGTTGCTCTTTTTTTATTATTTTCCGCTACTCATGTTCCCAAGAGTCTAAGCGAGGGCAGTCCTTGTGGGAGGCCCCCCAGGGCAGTTACTACCTTTCGTCTTTTATTTTTCATGTGGACACGTCGTTAATTTCGTGCTGGGAGTCATTCGCGAAGTGAATGTTAACGACTAGTGTCAGCTATCGAAGTTCCTGGATATCGTGGATTTTTCCATGAAATTTTCATGTTTTTTTCAGATTTTTCCAAAACTTGAAAAAACTGAAAATTTTTTTATTGCCGAGAACGATTGGAGAATTTCCACGAAAAATTTCTAATCATGAAAATCCCCCACCAGCCCTTAACGATCAATGTCTAATTCAACCCCGGACCTCTGTCAGGGTCAAGGACTTGTATCAATTTTATAACTCAAAAATACATAACACCACCAATTCTATTTTACAGTCGAGACATTCCTGATGTGTTGTATAACTATATGCCGCGTATAAGTGCCATTTTCCAACGTCCCTCAGTGGCTAATTAAGCCGGGTTAGATTTCTGGATACGATCAACAACTAAAATACTTCCAACATCTGAAGCTCCAGCCGTCGGTCATGTACAACCATCACAAGAAGGGTTACGGTGTATTCGGCCATAAAATCGTTGAGAACGACCATACCTCACTCCACTACGTGTACCTCAGCATCCTCCCACTCCACAACTTTTCAGTATATTTGCACGCATACTTAACCCTTTATGCTTCTTGCTCGTAATAATATTTTTTTCTCGATATTTTTATTGGCAGCGAGGAAGGGGGTCTGGGGGGAATTTAATGTGATTTAGGAGCAGTCTAGGAGGTTATGGACACGTGTCTCGGCGTGTGCCATTACCAACAAATAGAAATATGGATTCACTTACTCGGGGGATTTTATGTCGTTAAATTCAAATGGCTCCTCTGTCACTTCCGGTTAACGGATCTTATATTGAGGTCGTTTTGTTTGTATTTGATGGATGTTTAAATTTTTGAGTCATATAAAATATTTTTATACTGATAAATTTGAAATTTGATTGAATTACTGCAAGTGCGATTTAAAATTTAACAGGACATCGACAATGTTTCAACATACTGGTTGCGGAGTATTGAGGATAGCGTGCAATAGTTTGGTACCCAAAATCACCGTCACTAATTCCGAGAATTCTGAATTATTAAGAATTATTAATTCAGCAAACCCGGTTTCCGACCTCTGTGCCAGATTTCTCTACGTTGGCAATTAAATTTGGTGACGATGCGATCATTACTTCAGGCGTAATTAGTTACAGGAATCGCGAGGTGACAATTTTTTACACTGCGGCCTAAGCCCCCTCCATTCGTCACGTGACTAATATTGGTTCTCCTGATTGCCGCTTAAATAGTTTTTTTATTTCCATGAAACTTAATTTCTCATCGGTGGGAGTCATTCTGTACAAGTGTAGATCGATAATTAGGTTTTATGAAGATCATGAAATGATTTTGTCTGTAATTTTTGGCGCTGTTGCACCGGTGCCACGCCCCCAAATGATAATAAAATAGAGGCAAATTCAGGCTATTCTCGTTGCGTCGAAAAGTCACGTACCGGTTTTCATTCATGAGGAAACTGGCAATTAACGGTATAATCATGGAAAGACGCTTAACCATATCAAATGCCACACAACAAGATATATTTAATTATGAATACAGCCCTGTCGCTACTCCATCTATCGGGGACTTATTTACGGCTTCTGAGAAAGCAAATTCCATAGGAAACGTGATACCCCACACACGCGCCAGTAGAATTAAATCACATTGGGGATAATTCATTACCCGACGATAATTTCTTTATCACGAATGGCAAAATATAGTTTCTATTAATCTTTATTAAGTTCTCCATCGAAAACCTGTATCTCTCGACTCGATTAAACTCTCACTGTGTATTCAATATTTTTGTGGGGGAGGGGGGGGGGGGAGGGGATAATTAGTTCCACGGAAAATAAAATTTAAATGATAATGGAAAATCAACGACAGGTGGTCAAAGCCACCCGATTATTCTTCTGTCACAGGCCCGACGTGGGCGTTACATTACTGACCTTCATCTTTCATGAATAAGTGGAAACAATGCGCAGACAAAGCGTGAGAAGTCGGCGAGAGTCAAAAAAATATTCACTTTTGAGTAAATTTTCAACAGTCCTTCTCTACTTTTATCACTTTTTCAATATTTTATCTCAGAAATATTCGCAAATATTAAACAAATATTTTACAATCAACTATTTTGAAGTTCATTGTACTTATTGTAAAGTTCGATTTTTTTTTTCTAAGTTAGACTTTTTAAGGGCCGGGTATAATAATTTGTCGCCTCGAAATCGCCGATCCTGATTACACGTGAAATAATGATCAAATCGTCAGCAGACCTACATTCCGACCTGCAGAAATAATGCAGAGATGTCGGAAATTAAGTTTGCTTATGATTAAATAATTATTTTGCTGCTGATTAGGCGCAGCGATTTCGAGGTTAGGAACTATTACATCCGGCCCTTAACAACAAAATATGAACGGCAATCGAAATTTTTCTCTCAATGTCGGCTCGAGAAAAAAAAAATCATCGCCTGATGAATGCAAAAAATAATGAAATACGCGTGATTAATAATCGGCAATGGAACCCATCGCCAGTGAAAAAATGACGAGTCCAAATATTGATGAAGACGGACAATCAGAAATTGACCTCACGCAGAGTCGATGATTAAAATTGTAAATACCCGAGTGAACCTAACCAGCAACTGACCCCCAGTGTTACGATCTTCTGCGCAGGCGTACGGCATCAGTCAGAGGCGCCCCACAGTCTCACCTCAATACATCACCCTGAATATTAGATTACAGCATCAGGAAAAAGAATTATCGAGCCTCGAGGTGGTGGAGGAGCAAAAAAATTTGAGAAATCAAGTGGGTGCTATTTTTCACACCTGATCAATGGCTCAGAGGAGAAACAACCCAACCAAATCTATTTCATCACCACTGATGAACTCCAACAACTAGTCCCGTCTATCAACAATCAATCGTGCAGGCCAACAGTTACTAATGTCCCCTCGAATCTCCATTGATTTTTTTTCCTCCATTTCGCCGGATGCATTCTTCGATTTTTAAACTTTTCAATTCTTCCGTGGCCGATTTCATTCGTTCCAGATATTACTCCTCTTATCCCTGTTCACTCCTGCACGGCCACCCATCCAAGTAGTGACCAACCTCAGCGCCGCTGAGTTTTCCTAACGCTCCGGTATCAATGCCGGTGATTTTACACTCTAATTATCATCAGTACACTCTGTCCGCTGATAAAATAGAGGACCGCGTCCTTTTTTCTAACCTCAATGTCTTCCATACGTTACTACCACTGGGTGGATGCTGCTGATGGCGTGGGTGTGCCCAGAGAGACGACAAGACGACGTTAGAACACGAGATGAAGAAAAAAAAACATAAAAGAGCAAAACCAAATGGTATAACCCTCCTTCCAGTAATGCATGGGTTTGTGTCCCGGCGGGGCGGCGCAGCTTTGTAACAAACCGGGCTTTTGACTCGATTAATCTTGCCGATATATATTCGCCGCACGCTGCGACCGCCGATATATCAGAAATAAAGTGTCGTGCTGCGCCAAAGGGACCTTCCACCATTTTTTTCCGAACCTCTTTCTTTATTTTTATAATAAATTCCCCCCCCCCCCCGAATTTTTAATTTTTTTTCAATGAGTGGAGACAGGTGATCATAATCAGGGAAAACTCGATGAAAAGTCGAGGTTATTTGAGGTAGCACGAAAGCTGATTGAGCTTGAGAGATTTAAATCTGGAAAATATTGGAAACGGAAGTTAATGCTTATGGAAATATATTGTACAAAAAATTTTTATAATTCTGCCCATCAAGTATTCTTTAGACAACCGAATGACAGAAATTTATACACACTCTTCAAATTTGAGGCTTTGTAGAAAACAATTGAAATAGTTGTTGTACAACTAGTGCGTAAAGTAATATTTTCTCGAACGAGTTGAGCATTGATGGCACGAGTGGCCAGCGAAGCCGGCCACGAGTGCTAGGCGATCACACGAGGCGAAAAAGGCCTATAAATTCAAATAGAATTGGAATTTAGAGAGAAAAAAATCCCGATAACCAAGCCAGGATTCGAACCCGGGTCACCCAGTTACGCGCCCGGCACTCTTCCAACTGAGCTACCGGGGGGACGCGTGTTGCACGTCAAATTCAAATAGAATTAGAATTTAGAGAGAAAAAAATCCTGATAAGTAAGCCGGGATTCGAACCCGAGTCTCCCAGTTACGCGCCGGGCATTCTTCCAACTAAGCTACCGGGGACACGTGTTGTGCACCCAATTTTTTGCAATACCTGCCGAAGTTCCCTTCGAGCAGAGGCTTGCAAAGTGAAGGTCATGTGCAAAGTGAAATCCGAGTGCGTAAAGCGAAGCTTTACGCACGAGTTTCACTTCACGCCCGACCTCTGCACATTTACGCGCGAAAAATTGGACCGAAAAGTGAATTTTTCCGGCTGGTATTGTCAAAAATCCTGTCGCGGCACACTCGGCGACTCATGGGGATTTCTTTTGTACTACTTTAATTCGTACGCTAGAAATTCCCGCATTCCGATTTTTCAAAAGAGCACCGCCTCCACGTCATCGCTCATCTGCTTGGGAATTTTCCCCTTTGTATAATGGATTATTCATATTATTTAATTGGTTTCTACGATTTCCCCTTTGAATCACCCCACAACAATCGGGAGTGCGAGGTTTTTTCAAAGGGTGGAATGGTGTCATGAGCATGCAAATTCTAATGGGGGGGCGTTTTTAAATCTGAAAAAGGTGAGGAGAGGTGTCGGCTCATTACTGGGCAATTGTGACGCCGACACCCTGTGGTGTTTAAACATCAAAACGGCTTACCACGACAACGGACATTTAATCGCTTGATCGATCATTTATTATCGTCAAATTCTTCGTATCGATTATCTCGTTGATAATCGATGAAAATTGAAGAAATTATGTGGATTATTAGATGTTAATTTTTCACTCGTCGATGTGAAATTAAGATTCAATCCCTGATCATTTGAAAAAAATGATAAAAACGGATTGAGGTCGGCGTTTAGCTCAACAGTAATTAACCAATTAATAATAATATTTTTACCAAAAAAAAATAAGGCCCATTGGGGGAAGTGGCATTCTATCCTGCCCTATACACTCAGAAAAAAAATATATAATTATGCCAATTGCGTGTACTTCCGATAAGCATTCAAAGCCCGATTTGCGGATAAATTTTTTTCATTTCGTTGGTTAAACAATATTTAATCGGTAGAATAATATTTGAAATATTGCGCCTGATATCGGCATTTTTTTTTTCTCTACCACCGTCGATGATAAAATTGACTCGGCATGTGATCACGAGCTGGCAATTTGTTTGAATAAACTCCACTTTGACATAACGGTAATAGAAAATCTTTCCCACAATGATTTATACTGATCGCGTAGACAAAAATGTACCACTTACGAGAGCACGACTGATTATACACGCTCACCCAGAGAGAGAGAGAGAAAAAAAAAACAATTCAATAACACATTGAACCGAGGTAAGTGAATTCACACATACACTTGTGCATAAATAATCACTCATTTAGAATTTCTGAGAAACAATCAGTTACACGTATCGTACGTGAATGGCAAAACCGTAAAAATATCACTGGTCGTGTGTTTCCCACGTGGTCCGAGTCGTCTTCTCAATGGACATGTGAAGGCGGTTGGGGACCGTGAGATGTTGTGGGTACCCAGTATTTTATTTTTTATTTTTAGAGGCCGAAATGATTCGTCGCGGAGTACGGTTTTCAACAGAGCCAATTATTAGATGCGATTCTCGTATTCTTCTTGGGGGGGGGGGGATGAAGAATATGGCCGAAAAAGACGCTAACCTCTAGGCGAGATACAATGGTCGGTCGCGTCGATGAGATGGCCGCCAATTTACCACCCCTCAGCTGAATATTGTGGAGCAATTATTTTTGTCAGGCTGATTACGCTCATTGAGCAAATTGAGGCTAACTCAATCTTAACATTAAAGTTTAATTGCCTAATACATGATTAATCAAGTTGAAATCATTTAACAGATTTTTCGCTCCTTCTGAAGATAGAGAAACCGATAATTATACGTGCAGAGCCTCGTCTCCACATGAAGAATGCACTGTCTCTTTATTTGCGATTTAAGTTTACTCCAAATATGTAAGAATTTTCACAAAGAATTTCGGTTTTAATTACTTCTTTTTATTCCGTAAATGAGTAAATCTTTATTTTGTTCGTCCGGCAAGAATCGGAATTTACACACATCCTCAGATGAATTTTGGATTGCAACCCTGATCCAATTGTGACACCCAAGGTTGGATCGAGGCTCGACCAGTTTTTGTCAATCCTGGATCAAGCCTGATCGAACTATAACTCTTGGTTATAACTACTAATGTTTATTGGTATAGTCATTTATAGTTATATAACTATAAATTGTAACTGTAATTGTTGCGGCAATAACTCCTTGAAATCATATTGAGCATTAATTAACAAAATTAATTACTCATTTCGAATATATTTTGCCACTGTACTTGAAAATCTTGCACTCTATCTCCCTCACTACCTGCCAACATCAAGGGACTAATTAATAGTGCCGACTTGTAAAAATGACAGAAATCCTTTGTGAGGACAGCCTCAATAGTCTCCATGGTGCCATCATCTTGAACTTGTCCGGCATTGTAAACTCCAAGAAGGAGGGATGAAGTTATGCCACAACTATTGGTGAATCATTCTCCCACAGAGAACTTGGCGTATCAACTACATATTTCCATGCCGACAAAGAGATCATTCAATAATACTGTTAGAAAATCATTAAAAATTCCTCAAACATTTCCTTGGAATTTAAAAATGCTCTGAATTTGAATTCAATTTATCAGCAAAACGCTTGCAAAATCTCGTATTTAACTTGAAAATTGCGGATAATTGGATTTTCTCATTAGATTAACGCGAAGATTTTTAATTTCGCAGTAGCCGCAATTTTTTTATTGATTTTATACCGAGTAAAAGTCAACTGTGTAACCTTTTTCGTTAGAAAATACAAAGATCCTAGTGGTGAATGATTCCCTGATCCTCCCCTCAAATTACCCACTCTATGCCTCTGACCCAACTGTCAGTAGAAAATTAAAATAATTCTCTTTATGAGAATTAAAATCCTCCAAAGTGAGCAACTTCGATGGTTGAACCCTGGAATCAGTTATTGCGGTGGATAGTGTTTCTTAATCGTTGAAAATTCATTCTTCCCGCTGGGAAAATCAGTATTAAATTAAAATAAAACTCACATAGATATCCGTGATACTGCTTTTCCGGAGTCCTTACAAATATCAAGAAGATCTGCAAGACACTTATTTCACTTTAAATTGGTGTTCACTCACGGTGTAATGTAATTCCAACTGCTGTCGTTCATTTCAAGGCACTAGTCACTTTGAATGCTCTCTCACATTTGGATTGTTTACTTGTGAGGATTAGCGCCCGCAAACACGAGTTGAAAAGCCGAGGCTGCCCGAAATTCAGAACTACTTTCTGATGTGAATCTAATACACAATTACCGAAAATACGATAAAATCCATTTGAATATTTGTTTATTATATATTTTCTTTTACAGAAGTAATAGATTCGTAACAAGAAACCGCTTCTCAAGCCAAGACGAGTGATTTTTGTACTGAAATATTTCACGTTTCAATTATCCTCGTCCACTGAACCAGTTAAAAATTTCTCGCGAGATATTTTTCTTTTCTCAATGTTAGATAATATTTTCGGTAAATGTACACAAAAACCCCCCCAAATAAATTCACATTATTCGGCTAGAATTTTTGTGATATTACTCCAAACCGAATTTCTCCTGTTTACATCTACTCAAGAGTGCCGTGGTAT
>JAPYZM010003890.1:0-11704 GCA_030522845.1 Psyttalia concolor
CAAACACGAAAACTCTCCCGAAACTGTTCCCAAAAATGGAGATCTACCTGGAGCCATGTCCGAACCTCACCCTTTACCTGGAACAGTTCCTGGACTTGAGGGTATTTTCGGAACATGTATCTCCTCTTAGAACAGTTGCCAGAACTGGCCGTCTATTCGGAACCGTTCCTGGACTAAAATAACTACGCCGAAGATTCCTGAAACCGACTGGTCACCTGGAACGGTTCCGGAACCTGTACCTGGAACTGAACACCTACCTGGACCCATGAGTCTACCCATAATTACCTCCTGACATAAAATTCAATCACCGCCATGTTTCTCACTCGAAAACCACTGAGTTGAGAACCCCCGCCCCGGTGGGCGGAGCAACGCTGTGATTAACCGACAAAAAAAGTTGAATAACTCCGCGGGGGTGCCTCGAACAGTAAAATCGCCAAGGATCTTTCGACTCCAAATTTCATCCCCTATCCACCCCCCAGAGCAAAGTGCGCAGTTTGGGGACACCCTGTATCATAAAAGTAATTCTTAAAATTGAGAAAAATCTTCTTCTCTTCTCCATATGAAATACATTTTTCCCGAAAAAAATTTGAAATTCAGATAACAATCGAGTTTACGGTGTTCATAAATAGTTTTTCGGTCTTTCATGGAAGAATATACTATTATTTATTTCCTTCGTGAATGGCAGAGAAATTTTTTGGTATAGTTGAAAAAATAATTAAGTATAAAAAAAATTAAAATTTTTTAAATTTTAATTTTGATTTTTTGTATTTTTCAAATAATCTAGTAATTGGTGTAATGCGCCATGTCGTATTAATCATTATGATTATTTTTCAGCTGGTAATTAATGACTTTCTGATATTATATCAATAACCACCAAATGCTAGAATTGTTCTGTCTTCCATAAATTAATGTGACTGACCATTTATTGAGAGAACTCAACAAATGCCAATTTTAAATGATAATAGAGAGTATTGACTATTTCCTGATGTATTTTTTTTTCTAAGAAATACAATACAAACCAGGGTCGTCAGAGTGCGTCAAATGACAATTTCATGACCCGCTTTTTTTACGATAATTTTTTTTTGATAAATCTAAAGCGCCATATAGATTTCATAGTCTCACATCACTGGAATGTCTCATGCACATTTGAAAAAATAAAAATCGAATTCAATCGTCCCCAGAACCGATCATGCTCATAATATTGTCAATAAAAAAATTGAAGACCATCCCTAGCGGACCGAGTTAATAGTTGAACTCTTACAGATTTCTTCGAGTTAAGAGAAAGTTAAGAGTTTGGCAAGAGTTGGGGTAATTTTGGATCCGATGAGTTTTTTAATGTCGGAGGTGGAGGGGCGAATGTTTTCTCTTAACTCTTAACACTTGTAAGAGTTAAGAGTTCACATTATTTAGTTAATTGAGTCTGTTTGTTCGGGGGTTCTCGTAACTCTTGTCAGGATTAAGAGATTTCATTATTTAGTTGATTGATAGTATTCATTCATGGATGGAGGGGGGCGTGGAATTAAGAGTTTTCGTTATTCAGTTAATTGAAGCTGTTTACTCATGCAGAGGGGTAGGGCCACGGGGAATTTTTTCTCTTAACTCTTGTCAGAGTTAACAGTTCACATTATTGAATTAATTGAGATACAGGGAGGGGGGGGGATTTTTTCTCCTAACTCTTGTCAGAGTTAAGAGTTTTCATTATTTGGTTAATTGAAACAGTTTATTTATGCAGAGCGGGGGGGGGGCGGATGCGGGAAATTTTTTCTCTTAACTCTTGTGGGAGTTAAGAGTTTTCATTATTTGGTTAATTGAAGCTGTTTATTCATGCAGGCGGGGGGAGGGGCGCGGGGAATTTTTTTTCTTAGCTCTTGTCAGAATTAAGAGTTCACAGTATTAAGTTAATTGAGACTGTTTATTGATACAGGGGGGGAGATTTTTTCTCTTAACTCTTGTCAGGATTGAACGAATTCATTATTGAATGAATTGAAACTATTAAATTGAAACTATGAAAACAAATTACAAATACTGAAAATTTTCCGGGAAACTATTAAAAAAACGCTTTTTCGTATAATTTTTCCTGTGACGAAACTACCACTTATAGTTCATTCCCTCTCACTAGGAGTTTTATGTCTTTTAATCCCGGACATTCGATCCTGTTTTGATCCTAGCGAATTAATCCTCATGGAATCAATCCTCAACAATGGGATCTTAAAAAAACTGATCTTAAACAATTCGATTTTTAAAAATATGAATGAATCCACCAATTGCATACATGAAAAATGACCTTCAAATTTTCAAACTTTCGTTGTATTTTTTCAAAACCACAATGCAAATGATGAAAAATAAGGGAAATCGGATGTGACGTTTGAGGCTATACCACCAACAAGATTAATACTGAGTGGTATAGTTGGGGATTCTATCTGTATATTCGGTAGGTTGGTTCACTATCACTTGTCACTGATAATTTCTGATGTCCTCTCTGGTACTCCAATGGATTTCTGGACAGCACTGATGACTTCTGGGGCCGTCAATCACCCCAAGTGTCCAGCTAACTCTGGTAACTCTCAGGGAGGTTCACTCACGTTGGGAATGGGATATATTTAATTGATGTAACACTCGCGGGTCATTAGTAGAAGATATTTAATAAATGTTTGTTTATACAGCGAGGCTGTTGGGATGGTATCTCGCGTAGCTAATTATTCACTTGAGCACCGACTTGGGAATTAAATTCATTGGTGGCTGAAGGCCTGAACGCCGAGGTCTACTCTGTTCTGCTGTTTAACGTATTCTCTCGTATTCTGACTCTCAAAGAGTCTCTAAAACTCGTCAAAGCCCAATTCGCTGATCTAAGCAGTCTCACGGTTTTGCCTCACCAATATAGTCTCTTGTCATCATTGACGGAGACTTACACCTTCAAACAGTGCACTCACGTGAACTGGATTCTGCAAAAACCATGAAACTGCTTACCTCGGTATCCAGAGGACACCGTGTGACTGCTGACCCAGGCATCAACATGGGCTGTATGTCTGCTGACCAGGGTATTCAATGATACCGAGGGGATGCTGACCAATCTCCATGTGATACCCTGGGACTGCTAACCAATGTCTGGATGACCGGAAAGAGGAAATCAAATCTCTAACTCACGTCATCCACCATTGTTCCGATTATTTTAATATGCATTCATAATCGACGTATTGGTCAATCCCCATACGTCACACTCCCCCACTAAAACTGTTCTTATCCATAGGATACAATAGTAACATATTTATTAAGACTTTCTCTACGTCTTTCGCCTGACAGTCCTTTCCTATGCCTGATGGGCTATCAAATCCCTGCCATATGAGCTAACAAGACCCGAGCTCTATGAGCTTCCTTTTGCAATTAAGTTGCATGGACTTGAATATTTTCTTATTGCTAGCCTATCGACCGATCCCTTACAAAATTTATTTTTCTAATTCATTACAAAATCGGTTAAATAGACTCATCATTTATCGGATGAAATACTCCTGGCTCGGTCATGGCCTCTTCCTTCGGGTTCCTTGTGTTAGCAGCCTGTCAGGTCTCTCCGTGCTGAATATTGGGAGTAATTTGCTCTCAGAGGTCTCTGGCTCTATGATCTTGGTGGCGACGCCCTTGCAAATGGGCCTCGTTTCCCTGAGCAGAATCCTTAATGGAATGAGCACCTCTCGTCGTCAGATGTTCTAATTGCCTCGAGGTCGTCCTTTCCGTTTTTAACGTTCGAGTCGCCTGGCTTCTAGGGGTCTTTCGTCCATACCTAGAACATCTCTTAATTCCTCCATAAAGCATGTTCATCTTTGACCAGAGTAGGAAATTCCACATGACCCGGTATGTCCGCCGATTTTTTCAAATAAACTCCTTGTTTTTTTTTTTCATTTGACATTGTAAATATTTATAGTACGATATTTCCCTTTTTGGTCATATGAGAACTTATGAATAGCCTAATGTATTTAAGAACAAAACGCCTATAGGGTTTAATTTTTTTTTAAAAAGTTTTTTTCTCTTCCCCATTTGTCTATATTCTCCTCCTCCTCTTATTCCTTGCTCGCGTTCGTCTCATGTTTCGGAGGCGTGCAATGAATAATAATTTGAGTGAATGTTTATTCTTTTTATATTCTTATTATTATTTGACATTTTTCTGTCCATTTTTATTATTGTCTCGCGACTCACTTTCCATTATTATCATCGCGAATTCGGGCCATTTTTAATTTATCCCTATGGACAGTCCGGGCTCCTATTTCGGTTTGAATCTTCAGGTTGTTGTTGTTGAGAATTTCCGAGATACGATATGGTCCTCATCGTCTCTCTTCCCGGTTTTGGGCTCCTTTCGAAGCCACACGTGATTTCCTATTTCGAGAATTATCTCTTTTATCCGTCTATCGTAGTATTTTTCTGATTTTTCTTGCGATTCCATTAGGTTTACCCGAGCCTTATCGCGTACTTTCCTTAGCCCTTCGGTTACTTCTCGGAGTAGTTGTCGGCAAGGTCTTCCCCCTAACCCTCCGAGCGTTCTGGCTGAGGGCACGCGTGGTTTAACTCCGAATACTAATTCGTGAGGCGTGAAACCTGTGCTTTCATGCACGCTCGAATGATCCGCGAACATTACCATATCGATCCATTTGTCCCAATCCCCGCTATCTCCGATTTGAGTTTTTAGAAATTCAATTAGGACGTGATGGCTTCACTCAAGAGATCCGTTGGATTGAGGGTGGTACGCGGTTGTCAGGCATTGGCGAATTCGAAATAGTTTACAGAATTGCGCCGTGATCGCGCTCGTAAAATTGGTACCTCGATCCGATAATAGTGCCTGTGGGGCGCCGGACGTGCATATTAATCTGCGCGTAAAGGCTCGCGCTACATCTTCCGCTCTTTACATCCTTAATGGCACGGCCAACGCGTATTTAGTTAAACAATCTTGCATTGTTAATAAATCCGCGTGTCCTCTGGCACTTCTCCCGGAAGGCTCGTAGATATCCATTGATACTTTCTCGAACGCATCTATTGGTGTGTCAGTAATTATCATACGATTGCGGGCTTTCTCTCTCGTTAACGTTTTCTTTGGTACAATTGACAGAAATTCACGTAATTTCTGACAGTTTGGGCCATACTTTTCCAATAATATTGAAGTTCCACTGCGTGTAGAGTCTTCGTTATGCCCTTGTGTCCGCCTATCGACGGAGGTGCTTTTCTTCCACGATTTCGATGCGGTCTTCCTCCATTGGTACCTCAATTAATCGTGCGCATAGTACTGCTTGTGTGTTGGTTCCTCTCAATCCCGCTTTTAAGCGTACTCTGATGGCTTTTCTCGCCCTTTCGGTTGAGGAATCGCTGTCATAAGTCATTCTTATTCTCGGCAGATTCGACCCAGTTATCATGTCGAGAAATGTTTTGAGGGCTTGTTTCGTATCTTCCTCCAGGATTGCTGCTTCTGAGTTGTCCTTGATGACGAGGCTATAGCCGACCCTTCCGGATTTTTGAATCCTGATGACATCTCCTTTCCGATGGTTGTGAGCAGTCAGCTGGTCTCGCTGGACCCGGTCCTTCTCAACCAGTACTCTGAGAAAAGCGGTGTCCAATTCTCCAGTTGCTGGGAGGAAAAATGCGAAATTCGCTTTTACCTCAGTTATGTGTGTTTGAGAGTATTCCACATTTTCATTGGTTTCTTCCTCTGAAAAATGATAGTCCGACGGCTCTTCATCGTGTGAAGGAGGGTCATCTCCCTCGCTGTTATCCAAGTCCATAGGTAGTTCCCAGGCATCGGCATTGACGTCACCCAGTGGTTCTTCGTCTTGAATATTATTTTCATGTATTCTTTCCTCCATGCCGGTGTCCTCCTGGTGGTAATGCATTGGGTCATTGCTTGTATCGGCTGTCTCCGCTGTTACGGCTGGATTTTCTTGGACGAATTCCTCGTCTTCCGATGCCGGTGGCGGTTCTTGGGTGGGATCGAACACGCTTGTGGCTCCCTATTTACCGACACGACTCGACATTTCGAGACGTATACATCGGCATTCCCCGTGCTCACCTTAATTAGGTCAGCGGATAATATTCCAATTATCCTATGCGTTCCTACTGTTTGATATGGCGAGACATTTTTATGCCATACCATATCCCTGACGTGCATCTCTCGATATTCTGTTGATGCGTTTATTCCTGTATACTCTGGTTGCCAATTCCTTGGTCGGTTGTTGATCGCCACGATATTTTCTCCTCGAACAATGTCTGGTCGATCTCCGCGCATGACCTGAACTTTGTTCTCAGGCCACATGCTTTCCACCACACATGGGCCTATTCTTTGCCCACTCGGTATTAAGGTGTACCAAATTGCATCTCCAATTTGTACATCCCATATTTGAGGATTCATTCCAGTGAGCACTGCGATCTTTCTTTCCTGTTCGGCTTCGTCAGGAATCGGATTACGCGATGGCGCGGCCGCGTTGAGATTTAATTTTCCCGGTTTGTGTTTTATCTCGTAACCGTACTCTTCCAATTCGTTCGCCCAACGGCGTAATTGGGCCTCCAGATCTTTGGTAGACCTCAGCCATACGAGTGGCTGGTGGTCAGTTACCAAAGTCAATTTTCTCCCACTAATATAGGGTCGAAATTGCCTAATCGCCAAAATAATTGCGAGTAATTCCTTTTTTGTAGTCGTATGATTTTTCTCCGGTTGCGTCATCACTCGCGATGCATAGCTTAGGGCAAATCTTCGCCGACTTTACCTTCGCTAAGAATTGCACCTACAGCGTAATCGGCTGCGTCTGTCGTGATGACGAACGATTGAGAAAAATCTGGGTGCCTTAAAATCGGATACGACGTTATTTGTCGCGTAATTTGGTTAAACGCATTTTCTTGCTCTCCCCCCATTTAAACGGCGTATCTTCTTTTAGCAACTTCGTGAGCGGGCGTGCCTTTACTGCAAAATTTTCTATAAATTTACGATAGTACCCCGCTAGTCCATTAAATTGTCTGATTCCCTTTTTGTCCTTTGGTCTCGGATATTTCAGGATCGGCTCGATCGTTTTCGGGCTTGGTGTTATTGCTTCTTCGCTTATACAGTGGCAGAGGAATGTTACTTCTTCCCTCCAGAACTCGCATTTCGAGGGTTGTAGGCTCATTTGCACTTCATGGAGTCTATCTACAAATAATCTGTCCGTTTCTCTATGGTCCTCCAGGGTTTTACCATAAACTACTATATCGTCCATGTATACAAATAATCCTACCCCCTGTAATCCTGATAGGACTACATCCATCGGCCTCTGGAAAGCAGGTGGATCGTTTGCGATTCCCATCGGAATTCTATTATAATCAAAATGCCCCGAAAACTCGAATCGACGACATGGAATTTGTCCTCGATTCCCTCTACGTTCAGAGTTACGTATCCTACCGTTTGTAATCTTCCCGGTGTAACCCCTTTTATTATCATTATCTCTTCGCGATTTATTTTCAATTTTGGGCTGAGTTTATCTGATCTCACCAGATTGATATCGGCCCCCGTGTCTACGAAAAATTTACCCCCTTTCATCTTATTAGCTTTTAAATGAACTTGGGTGGGGGGTACGTCCAGTTTGCGGAGATTAATATGGGCGGTTTTGTAAACGATTTTACTCTGCGCAAAGGACTCGCCCATGTTTCCGAGTCTTAGATCGCGCAGTTTTTCTGGACTCGCTTCTAGTTTAAATCCTTAGATGGGCCGGCCCCATCATTTGGATTATTTTGCTTCGCTCCCTCCGCCTCTCTTTTCTCGACAATTGTTGGCTTTTTCGGTTGTCTTTTTATGAGATGAGTGGGAGTTCTGCAATCTCTAGCGAAGGGTCCGGGCTTCGCGCATCGGTAGCATGGGTTATCGCAGCTGGGGTTGGGTTTCCTGGGTCGTCGATCTCGTGGAGGATTTTCTCTCTTATACTCCGATTTACTTCGGTCGTTGCGCGTTTCGACGAAGTTGCGATTCTAATTTCCCGTGGTCGCAAATCAGTCTCAAGGGCGTACTCTTCAACTGATTCGCTTCTCCGAATTTTTTCCTGCCCCTGAAACTATTTTGCCTTCAATTTTCTGAGTTGCTCGAACTCTTCCGTCTCTCTAAGCTTGGATTCGGTCGTCACGGCTATTCCGACCGCCTCATCAAAAGAGACAGGTGTCAGAGAGAACATCTTATCTTTAATGTCCCTTCTGGGTCCTGCAATGAATGCTTCTCGCATATTTAATTTTATCCCGTGCATGTTGATTCCAAAATTTGTCATCGGGTCCGTGTCGAGTCGACTCGGCGCTTCCAATTGAAGGGCCCTAAATCGCGCTTCGTAATCTGTCACTGACTGCCCATATTCCTGGTAGAGGCGTGACATTTTCCCTAAAATTTGTCGTAAATTTTCGATAGTTCCGAACGACAATTGAAGTTTCAGGATAAGATCAGCGAGTGAATTTATTGTTGATAATGCGCTTTTCACTGCCAATCTTGCCTTGGGGCCAAATTTTGGTAAACATTGAAATAGAAAATTCATTTCATCTGATGCTCTCAGAAATCTTCTTGAACTATTCAGGCTGGCGATGAATCTTTCAGCATCATCCCCTACTTCGTATTTTGGCAGTGGTCTGATCGCATTTTTCACTCTTTGATCTTCTCCGTAATGATGTAACCCCGGATAATAATTATTTCCTAGCCCATAACCCTGTCCTGCGGGATTTGATGTAGCTCCTAATGCCGAATTAACGCTTCCTGGTTTGCCGCCCCGGCTCGTGCCTTCCCCATTTACTGCCTTGGGATTATTCTGTCTCCCTAATGCGAAATTTGTTCTTTCAAATCACGCATTAATTTCTGACATTGGGCTGCCAGGTCCCATTTCTGGCCTATCGACTCCGTCTGCCACATCGGGTCTCCCGGTCGCGTAATTTATCGGTGGTCCGTTCACTCCTAATCCTAAATCTGGCCTGTTTAGCCGATAATTATTATGAGTTGTGGCCAAATGCCTCAAGCCAAAATTGTTTTGATCACCCCCCGAAAAATTTCCCGATACTGGGAGATTAAGTGTGACCGGTTGAGGAATGCCTGTCGACGCGTATACCGACGGGCCCGCGCTCATTCTACTTTGCATAGTAGTGAACGTTAGGGTGGTCGTCGTTGCCGTTATACACTGCGCAGCTAACGAGCTAATCGGTAGCGAGGTAGTTTTTGGTTCCGTCGGCACACTTGTTATTCCCGCACCGTCCATATCTATTTGTCTAATTTTGATATTTGAGAAATACGGTCTCGAATCACTATCCCGGCGGTTGCTTCTACGAGTCCGACTGGCCAAAAATTGCGCTGAACGAGTGGGAGGAATTTTTGAGAATGTTTTTAGATACTTACGCAGTCCCCAACATAACTAGCAGGAACCAGATGCGCATCGTCTTGTCCTGGGTCTCGTTTGTTGTCTCTGCTCGTTGCTTCAGCGTGTTGTCTCTGACAATTGTCTCCGCCAACCAATTTCTGCGCGTTGTCTCTGGCAGTTGTCTCAGTTTCCTTTTTCAGCCGGTTGTCTCTGCAGTTGTCCTCAGCGGCTGCTCCCGCCTCACCTTGGCTGCTTCTGCGGTTGGAGTCCTTGGTGTCGTGGACCCTCCGTATCTGGATTGCTGGTTGGTGTTTGGGACTCTCTTGACATGGCAAGAAAATTTGAACACATAGATTTCAGAGGAATTTTCTTAATTGTTCGGGAACAAATGTCTTTTTTTTATATATTTATAGATTTTGATAGAGTAAAGCCAAAAAGAAAGTTTCAAGTTGATTCACTTGAAATTTCGGAATACACTTTAATTTTAAAATTCCCATCCATACCTAGTAATAAAGCAATATAGAAGTATCATAAAATCATGAAATACCAATTGAATTTCATGTTTTGTTTGTATGAGAAAATTCGCATACGTGGTCAATAGACTTCGGTAATATTATCATTCTTGTACATGTGAAAAAAATGCATTGGTTCAGTAAATTCATATCAAACCCTCTGTGAAATTATTACTACATTACAATCAAATTTTAGGGTTTCGAATATTGAAATTATTATAAAATGGTAGTAAATTTAGCAGGTACATTTCTATTAAAAATATAATGCTGGCCGATGAATTTTACTAAGCCGTATACCACTGAGAAGTATTGTAAATTTACTATACAAGACTGTAAAGATGATTTCCTATGCGAGAAAGAAAATTACTCAATAGCTTTGTAATTTAGCCATACCGTGCAGCGTTATTGACTTCCTATACATGTATGGTGATGTACAGGCGGACTTGTTTACCAGTGTACAGTTTAGTATAAGACTTATACTAGTATGAGAAACTCGTGGTGTTTTGATCATTATACACTCGCTTGTTTTGACCATTATACACTCATTATATAATCGCGCGTATACACGCCTTAAAACAGCACTGTAAATTTGGACTTACACGCACATGTAACATAAAATTGTGTTCTTCTGAGTGATAACGGAGGGATAACCGGTACCCTTGGAGTCCCTTGAACATTATTTGAGGAAGTTGACCCCTGAGGTGAAAGCATTGGGTAGGTGGGAGACGAGGGTGTAATGTACCTGAGGGAATAACTTGACGATTGGTCTCTCTGGACTGCTTTGAGAATTCAGTGAGTTAACCGCGGATCGCATCAAACCCAGTTTGTGAATCAGTACTGTGATGCCTCACTGCGTACCTTTCTTCCTCACACCTCCTCTCCCACTGACTTAATTTTCCATTACAGGACTTAATTGAATCCTCGAGAAAGTTCGTTGGGGGGCCGATATTCAATGCTAGTTTCTGAACTCCGACTGGAAAGTTTAACTCACTATTGTTTCAAATAAATCTACAGTTTATTAATTACTGGAAAACAAAGTTGTACAGTGAAGGATTTTTCCTGCTTTTTTCGTCAATGTATTCAAATATTATGGAAATGCAAGGTCTTACAATTTTTTAACTGAGAAATTTTATTTAATCATGGAATTAAATAATGTCTACTTTTTATACGTGCCTTGCAAGACTTTTAGTTTTAATAAAAACCAGTATCTTCATCTATATGTGTTTGTGTATTGGTCACTTTGATGTCCCAATAGATAATATAATGGAAATGACGGGAAATGCAATTATATGCTACATAAAGTAAATATAATTGTTCATCTTTGTCTTTTTCAAATATTCAAACCGAATTAAGTAGTAAGTAGCTGGTATTGGTGAATTTTTTTCCGAGAATTCTCCCCCTCCTTCCCCCCATTTCCGGTTAGTGCACGTGCGAGGACAATGGCGGCGGCGTTCTTTGTTGCAGGTTTGGGCACGTTCCGTAGGGGGGCCCAAAAAGTGTGGGTGCCAGAAGTAGGGGGGGGGGGAGGCAAGGGACCGTTTTGGGTCCTCGGGGTAGGGAACAAAAAAGGGTGAAAGTGGGTGGTGGATGTGAAAAGGCCGCTGGGTGGAAAGTGGGTGGTGGATGGAACATGGGTGGTGGGTGGAAAGTGGGTGGGTAAAGGGTGATGTGTGAAAGGGTTAAATAAATACTGGATACACGATTTTTGGGAAATACATGAAGCATTTATTTAAAAAATCTTATTATCTACGATACATTATTTTCTTTATGCCCTAGGTGCCCGTAATCACGCGATTCTAACCTCGCTTCGCTCAGTTAAATCGCGGATTACGGGCACAATGACATAAAATATTGTATGGAACTTGTGCGTAA
>JAPYZM010003891.1:0-10325 GCA_030522845.1 Psyttalia concolor
AATTCGTCAAGATACGACATAATATGTCCGATTATGACATAATTTGACATATTCTGACATTTTTGACATTTCATCAACTTGACAGAATATGACATTTTTTGACATTTTCTGTTAAACTTTGACAGAATCTGTCGACGTATTTCCACGAGGGTTTCTAGATAAAACAATCTAGATAATGTTCGACTGAGGGTACCCCGGGCCTGAATCGTATAATTTTTGTTCGTACCTGTCGAGTGAGAAAAGTCATTGAACTCCTGTTGACCCAAGCAAAATTAGCAGCTGCTGCCATGGACTTTAGATAGTCCTGGCCCTCCTGAGAATTGATGTGTGCACACGCTAATTGTCTGTCATTAACTTCGATGGAATCCCTCTTCATCGCTTTCTCCATCTGGACTAGGGCATCAGTGGCCACTTGATGACCGAATCCACGACTCCCAGAGTGGATCATCACGCAGACCTGGCCTTTCTCCTCTATTCCCATTTTGCAAGCTGCCGATCTGTCGTATATTTCGTCGACAATTTGGATCTCTGCGTAATGGTTGCCAGCACCGAGAGTTCCTAACTAAAATTATTTATCTTTAACTAACAAATATAAAATTCATTTGAACCCAAATGACTTGTTTCATCAAAATAGAGATTTTATCAACACTTAGAGCTTTATTTCTACTTCTTTGTTGGAATTATTATGCAATAGTTATCAAAAACTAGTTCAAATTTAATTACAAAAATTGGTAAAATTATCTTTCCCTTGGGATATCAAATATTAATGAATTTTGTAGGATAATTAGCGGTGGATTTACCTGGGGCAGTCCTCGTTTTTTCGCTCTCATGGAGACCTTCGAGGGATCAGCATTCAACATTCTCCCGTACTCCTCGCAATGCTCTTTATCCTCTGCCCAACTGTAGCCCTCCCTCAATGACCAATCCATGCCCATCTCCAGGGCTTCCTCGAGATCCTGAGCCTTCATCGGAATTATTCCCTTCGATCCAACGCCCACGGGAATGTGATCAAACATGCTCTGGGCTATTTGCTCCTGTAAAAAATTTAATGTGATATTCATAATTTTTTGTCAATTCTGCTGAGAAAATTGTATGTAATCATTTTTGTTTTCGTTTCGAGTGTCGAAAGGCAAAATGGTCAGGGTTATTGTTTGTAAATGAATGTTTTTTTAATTACCTTGACCGGTTGAACGTCCTTCTCGAATAAATTAGTACGCAGCAGGCGTACTCCACAATTGATATCAAAACCTACTCCACCTGGAGATACTATGGACTTTGAATCGTTTATATCGAATGCTGCCATATTACCTGGGAATAAATTATATTTTAATTCATTTCACACACTAATGCAAAAATTCAGATCTCTAGAAACAAATTTCTTGCTATTTTATTGGTCAGAAAACTCCTGGAAAGAGATGTCCATTATCAAACATCGAGACGATTGGAGACTTTATGATTTTTTTATGCTCACCAATGGCAAATCCATATCCAGAATGAACATCGGGAAGTCCCACAGACCTTCCAACAATTCCAGGTAAAGCAGCAACATTAGCTATTTGTTTAACTCCTGGCAAAAATCCCCCCACTTGTCCAGGTCGGCAGGAGTTCCTGAGCTCCTCCAGCATCAATTTCTCGAGTGTACTGTTCACATAAAAAATTCCCTCGACCTACAATTGGGCAAAATTGGTGAATGAAAATTTTTGGTCAGTTTTTTCTTGGCAGGTTTCTAACGAGATTGATTAGTAGTAGTTGTTGATGATGAAAATACCTTCATGTTGGGTTGGAAACCCTTTTTTATCCTCCAACTGTAGTCTGTGAGCTTCTCCAGGTACTGCAGCTCCTCTTGATATTGCCTGACTACCATTTTTACTCAAAAAAGTAAGTGAGATGGGAGGCGAACAGAAATAATATAATTAATTTGACAGACCGTCTTTCGTAAATATTCGACAATTGTTGCAGTAACTCAAGAACTTCACCGGCTGTCAAGATATGATTTTGGGGGCTTTCTAGGTTATGTTTCAGTTCATTTTAGACGACCTGCCGGTCCCAGAGGGTAACTAACCGGTACAAAAAAAAGAAAAAAAATTAGTTTCAAACATCAACTTAGAATTTTATTTTTAAAAAATAAAAACTTTTCGTAAATTAAATGTTCTATTTTATGTAAATCTCCAATAATCCCATCGGTTCAGTGCTAAATTGATTTACCATTGAAAAATTTATTCAACATCTTATTTTTGCTCCAAAAATATACAAAATTCTACAAATTTATTATTTTATCATTAACAATCCCCACATTTTAATTTACAAAATGAATCAACTCATTCGTTCGACTATTTCACTCTCAAAACTTCTATTTGAATTTTTTTTTATAAGAATAGTGAATGTTAATATTTAGATCTACAACGTTACTTATTTATCTAAATTATTAACTAATTCCCTATGAACACATTTTAATTACAAATTTTATGAAAATTAACTCAAAAATCTCACTTTCTAAACTCAAATATGTACAAAAACTAAATCATTGTTCTTGTATAGGGACTAGCTCCCAAAATTAATCAATTGATGATCCTTGGACCTCCTCCTAGATAAATTCCATCCAAACAATAATTTCCTCAAAATCCTGAGCTCGTATTAAAATTCTCCCTATCGATTCAATTTTTCATTCACCCAGTGATTCTCTAATGAATTAAAAACCAGTAATTCTCATCTCAAAATAAGTAACAAAGAATAGTAACATTGAAATTTCTCCACCAACTTATTTAAACCAAAGCCGAGAACCAACTATTCACGAATGATCTGACTAGGAGGTGTACTGTCAAAAACAGGATTCCAGAATCCAGGCGGTGTATTATACCTCTCATTGTATTTTGACCTGTGCCTGGAGCACTGATCCATCCTCTTCTTGAGCTCCTCCTCCGTGAGATTCATATTCTCATAATAAACCTGGCAATCCTTGCAGCTCCAGCCCTTCAATTTTGCTCTCTCACTCTTGCCCCTGACAACAGACCCCTTGAAGGCAAAATTGGGGTTCTTCTTCTCTGGAACAATATCAAAACTGTCCATCATTTTTTTCGGTGAACTCGTCCACTTGTCCATGGAGACATCAGTATCCCAGTCTCCATCGACGTCCATATCAAATATTTTGTCTGTCTTTGTATCAATCATTTTATCAGCGAGTCCATTATTCTCAGGAAACGTCTTCTTGGTCACGATCTCCTGGCACCTTCCCCTGGAGCTAGTTTCCCCCCTGGGAAAATAGGTCTCATCAGGATCAACTCTAGACTCGTCCCCCGAGTGCAAAATCCCAGCCTTGACTAGATCTGAAGAGTCTGGTTGTTCCTGGTTCTCCTTCTCCACTCCCAGGAACTTCCCTCCTTTCTCCATTTTTCTCGCCTTTCTCTTGCTCTGGGTAATGGCTTCCTTCTCGATCTGAGTTAATGATGGCTCCATGTCGTCCATTTCGAAATCTGAAAGGACAATCTCCTCGAGAGGCGACTGAGGTTTAACCTTGGGAAGGCTGTCTCCTTTCGATTTCAATCGCAATCTCCCTTTCTTGCGAGAAGTCTCCAGGTTTGGACTGGCGTCTACCACTTCTCGATTCTCCTCTTCAGTGACCTTTTTCTCGAACATTGTTTCTTCGATCTCCAGCTCTCGGGGTTCCAAATTTGTTGTGTTTAGTGAGGGATTTCTGATGTTGTTGATATCTGTCTTCTGGCTGAGGGGCTGTAGCACCAGTTTTGATTGCTTCTCTACTTTTCCTGAGGAGTTTATCCGTGTCTGGACGTTTCTCCTGCTGAGGGAGAGGACTCCCGTCTGGGAGTGGGGCCTTTTTGGAGTGTGTGAGGTGCTCGGGAGGACTGACAAGTCCCCTGAGGGAGGGAAAAGGCTCTTTCTGGATTGGAGATTTTGGGGCTTTGAGGGAGTTGGACGGGGTTTTACGGGGAATTGGGTCGTTTCAACTATTCCTGGGGTGTCTGGATCCATCTCGTGACAGGGGCTAGGAGGCGAGGGTGCTTTCTTTGGGGATTCTCGGAGAATTTTCGAGATCTGGTGGGAATCTGGAGGACGGGACTTCCTCAGGAGCGAACGCAGGTTCTCGTTGTCGAGGAGGAGAGCTAGGTAGTCGTCTTGAAAGTCTGGAATAACGATGAGAATATTTTAAAACAATTGAATTAGTAGAAATTTAGACTTCAGGGGAATAATTCATGTTTTCGTACCAAATTTTGGTTACACCGAATCAGAAATAATTTAAGTGTACACCCTTCATTTTTTCTACTTTCCAACTAAACTAGCAAATTAATAATTTAAGTAATTACTGTACTCACTCTTAAAAATGTCAGAAACTGTGTTGAGAGCTTGTCTAACCTCCTCAGCCGCTTTCTTAACAGCTGTTTGTTTCGCAGAATAAGTGATCTCTCCAAAATCAGCCATTGTCAATACAAATCCAGAGTTAGAAAATTCGAATAAATCCAATCGAATGGAAAAATTTCACTTCATCAAATTGAAGTGACAATAAAAGAGAATAAATGAGCATTTGTAATGGAATATTCCACCAGCCCTATTTTATCTCTGACTCAGCTCTCGTGCTGTTGTTTACAATTCAGTGTTCCTGAATGGAAACGCCAGTAATAAAGAAAACTGCTGTACCAACCGTTGCACAACGAGAGCGGAGGAAAATATAGTCAATAAGAAATCTACAGTCGCCGAATGTATCAATAGATAAAAAATGTCAGAAAATACTATTCTGCCGAAATGGACGGAAGTCAGAATGAATAGAATGCTCACTTTCGGTCCATGGAGGCAGAAAAATTTAGTTTTTTTGTCATCGCATTGTGACGGAATAGTATATTTCGTAACAAGTGAAAAACGATCACTTTTTTTACTAGTTATGAGCATAATTTGTCATCACGCTGTGTCGGAAAAGTAACTTTTCAGTCACCGTTTCACGTCGAGTGACTGAAATAGTACATTTCCGGGCTGTCGGAAATGGTTGGCTTGTCCTTGCCTGCGGCTCGGACGCCAACGCCACACGAGTAAAAAACCCTATAACGACACCCCGGACAATATTTTTCTGTAGTGACTTTGACTTTACCAAGTTTGGGACAGGGCGAATGTCAATTCCCGGACGAGGAAAAGTCAAGGTCAGTACGGAAAAGTACATTTTCGACACATTGCGATGAAAAATTATGTTCGTAACTCGTGAAAAAAGTGGTTTTTGACTCGTGGGATTATATAAACCTCTCACTCGCCAAAAACCATTTTTTTTTCACTTGTTACGAAATATACTATTTCATCAGGCTGTGTCGGAAAAGTAACTTTTCAGTCTCTCTTCGCTTCGCGTACTCGTGAAAAAAGTGGTTTTTGACTCGTGGGCTTATATCACTCACCTTCGGCTCGTGACAGAAACCTCCGGCTCGCCAAAATCCATTTTTTTTCACTTGTTGAAATATACTATTTCGTCTCTGGCCCTGAACGGAGTGAGGTTAGAATCGCGGATTTTCGGGCGGCAGGGACGAAAATAATTATTCCGACACAGTGAAATGAAAAATTTTGTTCGTAACACAAAAAATGGGTTTTGGCATTTGTTACAAAAAATATACGATTTCGGAACTTTCTGGAATTGGAGAAATAAATGCAAGACTTGTAACGAATTTTAAAAAATCATAGAATTTTGCTATATCTTAAAGAAAGTCCTATACTTCCATGGACTTTTCCAAAACAAAACTCTAAAATCCTAAGATCTTAGACCTAATGGAGCTAGCGTTGGAAGTAAATTTCACCAAAATTCTTCGAATAAAAAATCAATGGAATTCTCTCAAGCCCTTCTTTATTTTTCTTTGACCTCATACATGTATTGAAATTCATAACGTAATACTGTATTCATATAATTAATGACGAGTAGGATAGTGTACAGGAGGAATCCCTAACATTATTCACGTTTTGAATAATCCATTTTACATTGAGAAGAGTCTTGAAAGGCATTTTATCATTTAAATATTCTTCAATTAAGTACAAAGGTAGATCATTACGTTAATCATAAATTCTCCACTGACTCGTGCTATTCTTCATTATTGAATTATTCGAAAATCAAACGCCTCGTTCACTCACTACCAGAGTGATCTACTATTTAATCGTTAGCGTAAGAGAGAAGGAGCTAGCTTTTATTTACTCAAGTATTTACCCATAATTGATTGACATTTCATCACAGACACAATCGCTCATGCATTCAAAAAAACTAATAATTCTCAATCAAATTGTCAAATATCAATACTTATTTCGCTAATTTTCTTGCAATTTTGATTTATGCACCTCGACGAGATTGAAATATTCCCAATCCGCTCATGTATAATTGACTCAAAAAATATTCACTCACTCATTCGGAATTCACAAGTTTCAATTGACGAAGTTGTTTTTTTTTTTCTAATTTCTTCAGTCATTCGTTTATTCAATGCCTCCACAAGCGTTCGTAAATTGAAATATTATCTTCATTTGGTCTCGAATAAGAACAACAATTGAATCATTTAAATTTATCGATTATTTGTGATCTTGAGAGTGTAATGATAAAAATACAACCAATTGAAAAATAAAATCTTCGAATTGAACAGTTATTAATTCAATTTGCAATTTTACTCGTTAATCGATAAATCAAATGTGTAATTAATTTCCTCCTGATGACCATCTTTGTGAGATCAATTTAATTTGACGATGTTCTGTGTACTATTCTTAGGAGAGGATACACGAATTTCTCTTGCCGCCAGAACGCTCGCGTATCTGGTGTAGATGCTGGAGTTGCGCTGGTGATGGTACGTGTGCACTACTTGTACGTGAATTGTGATGATGTGGTGGTGGTAGTGATTGACGTCGCCTACGCCTCAATGCTGGACTCAAATTGTATTTGACTTTGGCTTGTACCAAGAGCTCTTTGAATACTTGAGTGATGTTCAAATTGTCCTTAGCCGATACTTCCACAAAGCCATTCTCCCACTCTGTTACAACTAGCTCCCGTGTGCGTTCTGTATCCACCTGAAAGGAGAATTTATTTTCTGTTCATTTTTTTCACAGAGAGCTAGGATTTTTGAGTTTTGTCTCTTAATTTTTTTCGTATTCAGCAGAATTTTTTCACGTTCAGTGGCAGTCAGAGGTACACGAGAATTGGCGAGTGTGAGTCAAAGATTCACGAGAATTTACGGGGTCGAATGGCCCCGTAAGTAAATCCGTAAATTCCCTAAACACAAGAAATTTTTTGGAATTTGATTGGAAATTTTTGTTCTCGATTTTTCAGATTTTTGTTTCCAATTGGAAGCACTGTAGTGGATCAAATTTAAGTTTCGGGTTTTTCTGGCAGTGTAACTAAGTATGATCTAAAAGTCCGCATATAGACCGACAGTTTGGCGCTGTGGACTGACTCTATAGTTCTCATGTGGCAGACCCGGGTTCGGTTCCCATCGGTTACACTAGTGAGATTCTAAATAGTATAAAAAGGCCTGATCAGTCGCCTGAATGATGTCTCCATAGACATTCGGAAGAAGACGTTACACAAATGAAAAAAAAAAAAGTTCGCATATGCGAGTTGCAGCTAGTGTCCATATGTATAGATGTAGATGTACGTGTCCGTGTAAATGTATGTGTCCGCTGCGCGACGAGTGACTGAAAAGTTACTTTTCCGACACAGCGTGATGAAAATAACTACTTTAAATTACTACTTATCAATATATACAGTTCATAACGGTTGGGAATTGGGTAGAGGAATCCATTCCACATTTTCCACATTTTTCCACATTTTTAAGGTAGGACAGTGGGATTCATGGGTGGAAAGGATTTTATGCCATAGGTGCCCGTAATCACGCGATTCTAACCTCGCTTCGCTCGGTTAAATCGCGGATTACGGGCACAATGACATTAAATATTGTATGGAACTTGTGTGTAATGGTGTTTTTTGGCTCGTGGGATTATACAACTCGCCTTCGGCTCATGTTACAACCTCCCACGAGCCAAATACACCATTGCGCACAAGTTCCATACAATATTTTATGTCATTCTGCCCGTAATCCGCGATTTAACTGAGCGAAGCGAGGTTAGAATCGCGTGATTACGGGCACCTACGGCATAAAATATTGTATGGAACTTGTGCGTAATGGCGTTTTTTGGCTCGTGGGATTATAACACTCGCCTTCTGCTCGTGTTACAACCTCCCACGAGCCAAAAACACCATTACGCACATGTTGCATAATATACTATTTCATTGCATGTGCGTGTAATCCCAGCATTAGCGCTCTACCGACTGAAGTGTAATCGCAGCGATTCCTTCCGGCATTGCGCGCCGCACGTAATCCCTCCGATTACACCTCACCCGGTAGCCCACTAACGGTGGATTACACACACTTGCGAAGAAGAACACCATACGTGGCTCGGTCGGTAACTAAGCGACACACTCTCGCGCATTCGAGTGTAATAGCCGAGTTCCCGCCCTTGCAACGTAATATACTATTGGATAGGTGGGAATTCCTTCTCAATATATTTAGTTCACAAATAACTGAAGAAAAAATTCAAATATTTTCAGATTACCTGGTAATCTTCCGATTACCAGTCAGGAGCTCTTCCCATCTGAGCTATCCGAACATATACTGATTTCCATTACAATTATCTGTCAATATTAAAGTGTCAATTTTCAACGGTAATATGAGTCTATATCATTTATATAATGCATTCTATCTGCAGCAGATAACATTGAACATTTAGTCAATTTCAACTAAGCCATGACCAAATCTGCCAAAAATCTGCCTAAGCTCGCACTAAACCTTTACTATAAAAAACTTAGATTCTGATCATTTAGTTACCACGAAATCAGCTTTGCCTGGCTTTCCATTAACTACTGGCCTTGACTAATATCCGATTAAACTTCAACAAATAAATAACAAAATTAATTAATTAATTTATTTCATGAAGAAAAAAAGAAAAGCGTAGACTAGTAGTGAAACAAAAAAATCCAAAGTCAATAAACCCATTCGGAAGCATATTGCAAATTTATTAGCAAAAAAACTACGCACTCACAGAAAGTGCGATTACCCAGTTGCTTGTAATTCCGGCAAAAGCGCTCAGATTGTCATAATATTTAAAAAAAATCGTAGTAGCCTAGAATAGTCTCAAAAAATCTCAGCAACAAATTGCTTATGCCTAAACATCCTTCAAACTTCAATATTGCTTACTCCGACCATACCTGAGTTTCTCTCTCGCAGTCCGTGTCCTCCATGACAAGATCGATCTTATTACCAACGATTACGATTGGCACAGCTCCTTTGCTCGCCAAAATCGTCGATCTCAAACCCTCAACTTCGGCGAATGTGCTGGCATCATTGACATCATAAACAAGAATAAACGCATCCGCCGACTTTATCGACAATTCTCGCATCGCGGGAAATTCGTTAGTGCCAGATGTATCTAATATATCTAGGGTCAATTGAACTCCAGAAACGTTAAAGTCTCCGCAGTGCATCTCCTCAACAGTTCTCTTGTACTTTGGCGAGAATGTATTGTAGAGAAATTGATTAATTATCGACGATTTGCCCACCTTGGCGGCACCCATTACAACAATTTTGTGCTTAGCCGGTGAGTCATTGGACTTCTCTCCATTGTCCGACTCCGACAGATGTTCTTCTCTGAAAGCAATAAAAAAAATTATTGACAACTGATTGAACAATCGATTAATCGATTGAGGATGATTGACCAGCGGAAAAATAATGAAAGCAGAAACTTCCAATTTCAATGTTAATCAAAGGCGTGGAAGACCGGTTGAAGTTGAATAGACACTTCTCTCCAAGGCTCCCATCGAACTCGCTCAATCTGCTTTAATTAATTAGTGAAACGGTATGCGAGTGCCAGAGGCCTCAGAACCCTTTCCCCTTGAATTAACGCACACCGGGTGCTTGTAATTAAAACTCTGTTTGCACTTTTTTCCTCTATTGGTCTTATTCGATTCCGAGTACCTACAGTTTTTCATTGGTCTACAAATTCCATTTTCTGGAGAGCTAATGATTCCTCTTTAATCGACTTTTGCCGGTGATTGCTCGGTTTTTCATGAGTTGATGGGGAAATGATTTTTTTATATGTAAAAGATGCCTAGATTGTCTCACACTTGTCTACTATTGCTTTTTTATCCTCGAACTTCAATTATTATTTTACGTTAAGAGCCGGATCGATTGTCTGTTCGAACGTTATCTATGTACAATAGTATATTATGCAACATGTGCGTAATGGTGTTTTTGGCTCGTAGGAGGTTGTAACACGAGCCGAAGGCGAGTGTTATAATCCCACGAGCCAAAAAA
>JAPYZM010003892.1:0-12100 GCA_030522845.1 Psyttalia concolor
GGCTAATCGATCGTGAGCCAAATATTGGCCGAGGCTAGGCGGATCGAGAGTCGGCTAACTGATTGTAAGCCAAATATTGGCCGAGGCTACGCGAGTCGATAGTCGGCTAAAGGATCGTGAGCCAGATAGTGGTCGAAGCTAGACGAATCAAGACTCGGCTAATCGATTGTTGGCTGAATAATGGCCGCATCCGTTATGTTAGCAAATCCTACGTGAGTAGGCGAGTGATGTAACCACACACGTTGAGGACGAATTTTCCCAACAAGTCCTGCACATAATTTTATGCCACGACGCCTGGAACCGGCTGAATTAGGCACAAGGCGCGAAGCGCCGAGTGCGTAATCAGCTGGTTTGAGGCAGGAGTAGCATAAAGACACTTTTCGACACGGGTTGAAAATAGTAGCAGTGACAAATCAGTACATTTCGATGCCATTGCGAGAAACTGATTTTGGGTTCGTGGAAGGTTTATAAGATGAGTGGAAGGTGAGTGATATTATTCCACGAGTTTAAAAATACTTTTGCCGCAAATACGAACAATATATTTCGTTACAATGTATTGTCGAAAAATGACGATATTAATACTACTACGGTCTGGAACATCAAACTTGTCAACCATTACGAAAAATAAAATATGTTACGTCTGAGTCCAAAAAAGTAGTTTGTTTTGTTACACGCTGCTAATACCCGCGTCAAGTGTGGTTAAATGCGGTAAGGTGAAATCTAAATTAAGAACAGTTGGGGCTGATTATCAGGCTCTTCATGAGGTTTTTCGACTCAATTTATGACTAGTGAAATGATTTTCGCCATCTTTAGCTGCTAAATCTATTATGAAGGAGCTTATAGATGCTGCTTACTTTTACTCTAATAACTAGTGGTATTTTCTGAACTGCCATCCACATTTTTCACATGTGTACCACATGTGTTTGTATCTTGTGACACTATTTTTGTTGGGGAATTACTAGTGTTTAATATTTTCACGCCTCACCAGGCTCCCATTTAGAAAGTTTTTCTGCAGTGGTTAGTATTTCCGGTTGAGCCGACCACAGAGTCAATCCTTAAAATTTCTCTCTATGCAGGGTGAATGGACATAAATTTCGCACACATTCAGAATACAAAATTAGAAATATAAAGCCACAAATAGTATATTACACTACAAGGGCCGAAAGATTTTTTAATTTCCTGCACTGCACGTAATAAGAACATCATAGGTTTTTTGATATTTGTGAAAGCCCCAGACTTTCATAATCAATGGATAAAATATTTCACCTACACCCATTCTATAAAAAAATCCTATAAAAAAATCACAAAAAACTTTTGTGAAAAAATTGGGCCAAATTTAGGTTTTATTACCATAAAAAATACGTGAAATAAAAAGTCCTTCGTTCGTAAATAATATTGGTCGACTGAAGATAAAAAAACTAGTGGTTTGTAAACAATGCGCCAAGCCAATGTTCCTCACGTGGGTTTATAATACACTATTTGCATTGAGAATTTGAAAAAAAATGGGAAATGGAGAAAAAAATACTGAGTCTAGAGAGCCAAGAAAAAAAGCAGACATCAGTAGCTGCAGCACAAACGTACTTGGCGCGGTTTTCTTCAGTATTATTCTAAAAGTATATAGGGTGTCCCAAGTTGATTTGTACGCCTGATTAAGGGGTTAAAAAGAATTGGACGCGAAAATGTTTCAGACCAAAGTTGTAGGGCTTCGAAGCAACTTAACTTCTCCGCTTCGCGTCGAGTGACTGAAAAGTGCTTTTTCGACACATTGAGATGAAAAATATTGTTCGTAACACGTGAAAAAAGTGGTTTTTGACTCGTGTTATATCACTTGCCTTCGGCTCGTGATATAAACCTCCCACTCGCCAAAAACCATTGTTTTTCACTTGTTACGAAATATACTATTTCATCTCAATATGTCGAAAATGTACTTTTCCGACACAGCGTGATACAAATATTTATGATATGAAATAAGTTTTTTATTCATTTTCAATACAGCCAATCGACATCATGTTGTAGCTCGAATGAATTCAGTTAGCGGAAGTGTATTTTAAAAATGACAAATAACAGATTTTCATTGTGGAATTAGTATTTAGATTTCATAAGGTTAAAATAGTCGAACAGATAAGATCTACATTGAGTGAAAAATATAATTATGAAATATAATTTATAATGAAATAAGGTGAGTTTATAATATAATTTTGCCAAATGTGCGAACATAAATTTACAGCTGGATTTTGTGTGTAAATTTCTAATATTTGGTTGCCCGAAGAATATTTAGAAGGTAAAGTTTTATGTTATTTTGTTAGTGTGATTGTCAACAAAAGATTTGCAAAATTATAATTGAACGAGAAAGTAAAAATCGCCGAGGAAGTAAAAATGGCGAGAAAGTAAATAATCGCCGAAATAGTATATTTCGTAACAAGGAAAAAAAATGGTTTTTGGCGAATGGGAGTTTTATATCACGAGCCGAAGGCGAGCGATATAATCCCACGAGTCAAAAACGACTTTTTTTACGAGTTACAAACATAATTTTTCATCTCAATGTGTCGAAAAAGTACTTTTCAGTTACTCGACGCGAATTCGCGACGCGAATTCCCAGGTGGGAATTGACCATTGGTTCAAGCTTGATCCAATCTTGGACCAAGACTAGACTAGCTTGGTACGAGCTTGTTCCCCAAGCTAGAACCAATCTTGGTTAATGCTTGATATGTAATATCGGTTTAAGCTTGGTGGCATAGCTTGGTCCAAGATTGGAAGCTGAGCTTGTGCGGAGCTTGAAGATCAAGCTTGGCTTGAGCTTGGAAACCAAGCTCGAACTTCAAGCTGGATCCCAGCGTCGAAATCAAATTTGTTCGGCAGCCGGGCTACGTACTTTTATTAATAAATAACGAAAAAAAAAAATGAATGTATTCGCAATTGATTTTTTTCATTGATTATTCACTAAATACTAACTCCCAACGCCGTCATAACTGAAATACGGATTTTGCTAACTTCAAATATTCGCTCGAACCGGGGATCGACCCTACAACCCTACGCATACTAATTTTTTGTTTGAAAATGTTGTTTATTTAGTTATTTACAATAATATTTACAATAGTCAGCTATAAACAAAGTTCAAAAAAAGGGCTGGTACATTATTATTTTACAGGAGGAAAATTGTTGGAGTCACCTGACTTTTTTTTTTGCTCTCGTGACTTTTGGGTGTTGCTTATATTCCTTAAGGGTTTCGTTGCGGTTCATTGTGGATTGTTACAGAGTTAGGAAAAGTTGGTAATTTAGTTTGGTGTGTTTGGCGCTAAAAAAATTTTTTTTTGATTAAAAAAAAATTTTAAAAGGCGCTTACGGTATCGGTGTTTCTTAAAAAATAAAAAGACAAGAAGAAAAAGAGGGGGGGGGGGGAAGTCCTAGAGGATTAGAATGACAGTGGTACATTGTTGCGTGTTACATTATAATATTTAGTTTTAACTGATTAGTTGACATTATTTTCCATTAAGGATATTTGCTCTCTAAGGAGGTTTTAGATTATTTTTATTTTTGTTATTAATTTTGTGGTTATCGTAACGCTGTTTGAGTTGTTTCATTGAGGGACTGTTTATGTCAATCCAGTGGTATTTCTTGATTATTCTGGAGAAATCCTCTAGGTCTTTTTTGGATAGGGCTGTAGAGTATAATAACGGTAAGTTATTTATGTTTAAGGGGATTTTTTTTATCAGTTTTGTGTCTTCTGAAGTGGTATATGTGAGATATATTTCTCGAGTTTTGTATTAGCTTCATTTTGTCGTAATACATAAAATATTGAGGTTTGGGGTACTCCATTTGTGCGCCTCTAATCGCTTCATCATCAGTGAATGTAGCAAGTTGATTTATTGCCTCGTTTTTATCTTTGTTAGATTGGCGTAGTAGTTTCGGGATAATGTGATGATATGGTTATCAATCCTTTGTCGGCTATTTCATGAATTAATTGATTAATTGTTTTCCTGCGGAAGTTGCTAGGAAAGAAGCGATGTAAAAATAGTGCAGTTCGGATGCATTTCCTTTCGAATAATCTTAGTTTATCCATTTGGTGAGAGCCAATATTCCACAGTATTTGGGAGCCATGGGTTAATAGTGGCCTGATTAATAGTAGGTAGCAGATTAATTTTGCTTTTTTAGGGATGAATTTGTTATGGAAAATGCTGCTAAGTATGCCGAATCTTTTTCTAGCATTTTCTATTTGGATATCTAGCCTAGGCATACTAATCCTACGCCCTAACCACTAGACTATCGCGGAAATCGTCTGAAGAATGACTAGAATCGCCTATATGAATCTCATTACATAATGTCTTGAATATCGCATTTCATTCATTAACGGATTTGAAATCGTCTGGCTAGACTTCAAACGATGCATTGTAAGGGTGAGTTGATGAACAGGTGCGGGGGGGGGGGGGATGAAATCTAAACGGCGAGGAAATCATGACAAACTGAAATGGACGAATGAATTTCATCATTTTCTATTTCTAAAAATTTAAAATTTCACCCTTGGGTTCACACTCTCGTTATTCCGCCCCCTGATTCATCCCTTGAGATGTAATCAGTACAATTATATTGTTATAGTTCCCCCTCCTTTTTTCCAATGTGAAAACGTAGATCTTTGTTCATTTGATTGACGTTGAAAAGTCAATCCAAAAAAATCTGTTCCCTATTATTATTATTTTGCCCCTAATTATTTTTTATCCCTAATTGCAATTGCCATTGGAATAGGAAAGCTTAGACCATGATTGGAACTAGGTCGGTGTCCAAGCTTTGATTCCCTGGATATTACCACGCTCGGTTTTCCCTAGGTATCACCACAGGTTCAAGCTTGGTTCAAGCCCCTGAGTGGAAGCTGGGAGTACCAAGCTTGGACCATGATTGAAACTAGCTCGGTGTCCAAGCTGTAATCCCCAGAATGTCAGCAAACTTGGTTTTACCTAAGTTTCACCAGAGGTTCAAGCTTGGTTCAAGCCCCTGTGTGCAAGCTTGGAATACCAAGCTTGGCCCATGATTGGAACTAGTTCGGTATCCAAACTTTGATCCCCAGGATATCACCAAGCTTGGTTTTACCTAGTTATGACCACAGATTGAACCATGCTCCAAGCTAGGAGTCCCACGGATTGGTATCCTAGATTGAAATAAGCTTGGACCCAATGTTCAAGCTTGCATTCCCACGACTGGGAAGCGGAGAGTGACTGAAATAGTACATTACGACCCAAGGCCAGAAAGTTCGATTTCCCGGCGCATGTCACATGCGTTGAGGCATCCAACTTTCTGGCCGTGTGTCGTATACTATTTTTCTTCATCTCCATCTGAAAGTACGCTTAATTAGAAAAAAATCGTAAATATTATTGATATTTGCCACTTCAACTTTTGTGGCCTCCGCGAGCGCCTTTCCGGCCACTGCGCGTACTACATGAGGCAGTAGGAGGCTGATGCCCGCCCGACTTTTGCAAAACCGAGTAGTGATGCCAGACGAGGGCAAAAATCCCACGCGTGGGATTTTCGTGCGTATCTTTCTCGCCCACTCTCTGGGTCCCCACTACTGTGCTGGTGCAAATGCCATAGCTTCAATTCTAATGCTCATGTTTAATTGTATATTCGTGACAATTGAAAATAGATGCCTGAGGCGACTGTGGACCAATTACAAATATACGTAAATGATTTTCAAGATATGGTTTTGTTTTTAACAGAAACTAGTTTCCTGATGACCGCATTCGTGGAAAATGACAGCTAGACTGTTGAAAATTACTCAACATAATTTAATCCATTTTAATATAAGTAACTAAGAAGAAAAACAATAATAAATTAACTCGTTTGCGTTATTAATCGAAAAATTTTATCTCAGTTTATTCCATTATTATTAGTTTTATTATAGTTCTGAACATACTCGTATTGAGGACTTCTAAAACAAATGTTTCCTCTGAAATTTGTATTTAGTTCCTGTGAGTTCAAAATCGCGACATTTGTTTATTGTTATATTAATTTTCTATGTAACGAATAATTATGCATCGATTCTCTAATCACCAAAATGCCTTGAATAATTCGTTTTCGAGATTAATGAATTGTTAAATATTCGATAACTTATATCAAACACGAAGATTTATCGACTTATCTATTTTTTTTATCATCTATTATTATTTAAAAAATTGACCATAGTTACCACCTAATTGTCTCATTTCAATCGACTCATTACATTTTTAAGGGCAAATCGGAGGGGGCGCGGGGGGGGACATAATAGTTATAATAATAATTAAAATGTACATTTTTTCTATTTGTAGGCTTGATTTATCATTGTCATCTATGAGTTGTAGAAGAAGAGAGCTGTCATTTATATGGGCAACACCGATTACCACCAATAACAATTGCGTGCGATAGCTCCGTGGTAACGAGTTAGGTTGCGACTCTGTAGGTTGTAGGTTCAAAACCCAGTCCGATAGAAAATTTTTAATTTGTGTTTATCGCTTATTCAGGTAGGAGAACGATGGTATTGAGTGAAATCGAATTTGTTAACTTAAAAAACGAAGCGAGACTCCGTATTTTTCCTTCTTCATAATAAAAAGTTATCTTCCGAAGAGGAGATATATTTGGAAGATATTAGTCTTTTGAAAATCTTTTTGGTGACCGAAAAAGATCTTTGACATAATCTTTGAAGATTTCTTCTAAAGCTATTTCGAAGAGCTTCCAAAGGCGGATATTTTTCTACCCGGGCTGTCATAGGCAAAATTAAAATTTTTAAAGGTAGCGCCAAGAAAGTGACGCGCTAAAGGCTGCGCAGGGGAACGCAATGGCGGAGTGGGGATGTGCGGGACTCTCGTCTGGCATCACTGAAACCGAGGCGTAGCCGAGGTTTTGCCGGTCGGGGCGAGCAAGAGTTGGAAAATGATTAAAAATCCAAAAGTATCATGTTTTATATTTCAATATGTTCATTAGCCTAATATCGTCTTTGGCATTCTATGTTTTGCGTAACATGCTCCAAACGCTCCACAAAGTGATTTTAATTTCACCTTCAAGCTCTCAAAGTAAACAATTAAGGGCCGGGTGTAATAACTTGTCACCTCGAAATCCCCGACCCTGATTACACGCGAAATACAGATCAAATCATCAGTAGCCCTAATTTCTGACCTCCAGAAATCATGCATGGAGGTCCAAATTGAGGTTTGCTCATGATTTAATAATTGTTTTTCTTGCAATTAGTCACGGCGAATTCGAGGTGACGACCTATTACACCCGGGCCTCAAATTGTTTTCTGCTGAGGTCGCCAGTGACCTGCGATTGTTCTCCCGCCACTTCTTATAGGGTTTCATTTAGCACAATAATTGTTGCTTCTGCGTCAAAATTACTCAAAATTTCTTCCGCGTCAGCAGAATCGTCAGATGACGATGGATCCATTTTCGAGGTTATGCTCGTATTGTCATGCACCGGCACTATGGGCTTTAGTGTGTGTTTGAGTCGCACAAATTGTTAGTTTTGCGATTGGCCAACACTCGCGACGGAAGAATGGTGCTGTAACCGTGCTGGCCACAAAAGAGATTGTTTTATAACCCAATTTTTGCCCGGAAATGCGTACTTTCAGGTAGGGAATGAAGAAAAGTTACTTTCCCGACACAGCGTGATGAAATAGTATGTTTCGTAACAAGTGAAAAAAAAAACACTTTTCACTTTTTTCACAAAAAACACTTTTCACAAAAATAGTACAAGCCACGCTTGCGAGAAATTGAGTATAGCTCACTCGGGCGGCCTCGCCTCCCTCGTGAGTTATACTACACTTCCTACTTTTGTATCTTAATGTACTATTTTCTTCGTCCATATTTCTAGTTCCAAATAGTGTTAAAAAGGATACGGAGAATCAGCAATACTCCTGAAATGTGACAAAAATATGTATTTTCGCGTTAGGAAGACGCGGAATCAGGAAGATACATTCTGGAGTGAAATATATACAAACCCGCTAAGACTTTATGGTTATTGTTGATTTGAAAATAAAATTTTACCGGAGGCGGAGATCTCATAACCCATAATATCCTAACAAGTGCACCAGTTCTCGATATTTGTCTATGAATTTTTATTGGTACTTTCCATATAACCCTGCACAAAGGGAATTATACTGAATCCACAATTACTGAAATTCTCGGGCTCGTTAGAAAATGAGAGTTATCAACAATAATACTTCAACAATATTCTTTACCTTTATATTCATTTTATATAATTATAAAAAAAAAGGCCAACATTTTCTATACAAAACTTCTGGTAGTAAAATAACGGTGAAACCCCTTAATTGACTGAAAAAAGCAGCTTAATATTTGCGAGTCCTGACCGAAAAGAGGAAGATCAATTTCACACAACAGAAGAATATATTCTTTCCATCTTCGAAAAGATCTCTTCTGCTGAACAATATTAGTTGGACTGCAATCTGCATGAACGATGGTAATTAACTTCATTGCACCTAAATATTATCCTTGTCCGGAACAAATTTTTGATGAAACTCTTACCAGTAATAACCCGGACAAAAACTGTCATTTGGCTGAAATATCTCTCCCCCACCTAAATATTTAATTCACCAAATGATAATACCTAAATGCCAGAGCAATCATGAAAAATGTTAAAAAGTAAATTTTACAAAGAAAAAAACATCATGAAGACAAAAAGAAATATAAAACGAGGGGGCAATAAAAATTCAATCTTTTCTACGGGCAAAAATAAGCAATTGGAGGGGGCGGCTGGAAGTGTCTGTCGGGAGATGCACGGATGTTTCCGCTTGTTTTTGCCACTGAGCATTGTCGTCGGAATTCTCGTAAAATAATTAAGAGAAGGTTTACTGTACCACACAGGCACACGATGAAAAAGCATTCACAGATACTCGCACATTAAAGGATATACGTAGTAGCACTCTAGTGAAACTCGACGGCAAAGCGTCGGTATTTTAGAGGGCCGTAAAAGGAACGTTAAAATCTCGCTGTTTCTCCACCTGATGTGCTCTGAGCTCTCTCCCTCCTTTCACTCAGCCGGGACAACCCTCACAAAACACAACTGGCTAAGACTTTGCTCGCTTTCTTGACTTCTTCAGATTACGAATTGGCCTCATTTGGATTAAATTTATCGCCTCAAAATGAGCGAAAATTATCTGCAAGTTTCCCTCAGATCAATAACTTTCTCAAGCGACTTGGAATGATTCTGAGCACCATCAACAATTAATTCACAATCATGAAAATCTTGAGAGAAGGAAATACGTACAAGCATACTATGGTAAGCATTGGGGAGCTCAGAACACATAATATGCTCAATGTCACAATTAATTAAGCGTTGCAAAAAATGAAGTCATACATTGGAATTAACGCCATCAGAACTTCGGCAACGAGAAGCTACTGATATTTTCTTTTTGAAGTAATTTAGGATTTCTAATTGAATTTGTTACCATTTAATGCAATTACATGATGTTATTTATTAATGGGTAACTCATTATACTCAATTGTTTTTTTGTGTTTGCCGATGCGACAATCATTTATCTTGGTGAAAATGGTGAAAATTTACTTCATTTTCAAAATAATTAAAAAAAAATTTTTTTGCCAAGAGAACGGTGGGGGCAGTTGTGTGGGTTAACTGTTGGAGAGATCAGTGTGGAACATTTTTGACATCATCTAAGTACTCTCAACATCATCATCTAAGTACTCTCAACATGTCTAACATAAACAATGTTCCCCTGTAATACGATTCAAGACAACGAAAATACCTAATATACAACAAAAACCCCTCTATCAAAGGAGTAGAAGTAAAAAAGCGTTATGATGCTTCGGCACAACGTCACGATATTAAATTGGATCAGAGTCCTTGTCGGCTTAAAATGGCGATCGAAATTGTTTAGTTACAGACGTTATACTTTGTAGCGTTAGAAATGCCGATTTGCGTTATTATCATCGACATCGAGTCACTGTAGGATAAGTAAATTCCGAATAACATTTTTATAGAGATGGTACAGATCGTCAAACTTCAAAAAAATATTGAAATTATTATTATTTGTAACAGTGCTCCTATTGACTGCTATTTTTAGTGGTTGTTCACTTCTCGTCCCGGCAAACACTCCAATCGTACAGCTGACTCTCGGACATTCCTCAAGGAGGTTCCCTCAATTTGGAAATGTTGGATGACTAGGATGTTACGACAGGAAACATTCACGCATCAGATATATTGATATTGAGATATTTGTTCCTTACCTTACAATTGATATTCTTCCAGGAAACCGGGATGGTACAACGCTTTATCACTTCTCAACAGTGGCTTGAAACTTAGAGTCGACTTCTTGGCTGAACTCATAGATCAGCTCTGTTCTGCTCCTGATCGTATTCTGACGCTTGAGGAGTTTGCAAAACTCGCCAAAGCCCCAATTCGATGAGCTGAGCGATTTTACCATTCTGTTTCGCTAATATTGTTTCTTCTGACATTGTTGCCTCTGTTTGCTAAGAGTGCTCGGGGTGCGCCGAAAGTACCGAAAGTTCTGTTCTTAGCTTCACAGCCAAAGTCTATGTGGTGAGACACTTCTGCATCAACTTTAGACATTTAGATAATTGGAGACGTTTTCATTTTCTACCATTTTCTACTCTGCCTTGTGGAATCCGTCTAGTCGATAGGTGTATCCGAGCTGTGCGAGCGAATTCATATTGCTCATTGATATCGTCCCTATCAATGTGGATTTCCTAAATGCATGTGGTCCTGAAAACATCTCATCAGATCTCATCCAGATCACTGCATCTTGTATTCAGATGGCGAGGAACTTCTCAGATGATGAGTATCTTCCATTTCGGTAATAGGGGGTCATTCCCCCTTCATTGCTTATCCCAGTTGGATACAAGGCAAGGGCCTAGTGCCCAGCAATAAGCCCCATCAGACAGCGGAGCTTCGCCCTGTTTAGACCCCCATTCTGGAACGTTTCGACTAGCCTCTTCGTAAATTCACGAAAAAGGGTCCTTGCAAACCAGGCCTTTTCCCGAGAGCACCACCTATTTCGACTTATAGCTGATTGTATTTAGCAATTCTATTCATCACCTCTATGCAGTTATTCACTGATCGAGAGCAGCTCACATACCTAAGTGATGCCCACGACGCATATCTGCCATCAGAGTAGATGTCCCTTCTGTCCATAATGACTCTGGCGCAGGTACATAGGGCAGTGAGTTCCGTTTGGAGTACGGTCGCACATATCACTGCATCCACCCAGCCGGATATCCTAGAGTGATCCATATATCAGACAAGCAGACATCCCTTGGGTGATGTCTACTTCATATCATATGCTCATTGGATCTCCACGTTTTCAAGGTTGATTTTAAATCTCTTGTCGAAGTGCCATTGTGATTCATAGACATCCGATCCCCAAGGCTCTGAAGTATACCCTGTCATCAGCAACGAAAGCCACGTGACCACTCCTGTCTTATTCCCAGGTTCTTTGTAACCGTAATCTCGCCACCGCAATCAGTATCCTCTCCGTTATGATAAGGTGGGGTGGCCAAAAACAGTAGAACCTTCAGTGCTGAAGTGGAGGTTAATCCAAGTGATTCCCTTACCCCAGGTCTGTAAGGGTACCCGTTTTGTCTACAGCCTTTCTATGGGGAGCCTTATTCATAACCATTAACTAGACAACAGCTTCGTACATCAGCTGTGGGGTGATTACGGCCGTAGAGATCGATTTCAGGACATTCGGCTTCAGTCCCGACATACGGACAAACGTATTCTTGCATTCCCAGTAAGTTATAATGGCCAGGTGCGGGAATCCAAGCTTGAACAATGGGTTCAAGCTTGGTTCAATCTAGGATGCCAATCCTTGGGGCTCCTAGCTTGGACCAAGGTTCAACCTGTGGTCATAACTAGGTAAAACCAAGCTTGGTGATATCATGGGGATCAAAGCTTGGACAACGAGCTAGTTCCAATCATGGTCCAAGCTTGGTACTCCAAGCTTGTACTCAGGGGCTTGAACCAAGCTTGAACCTGTGGTGATACCCAAATAAAACCAAGCTTGGTAATATTCTGGAAATCAAAGCTTGGACACCGTCCTAGTTCCAATCATGGTCCAAGCTTGGTACTCCAAGCTTGCACTCAGGGG
>JAPYZM010003893.1:0-14851 GCA_030522845.1 Psyttalia concolor
GTTTGTTCCATTCGAAAGCTGAGCTCATTTCCCATCGATATGGGGTATTACTGATTTTCTAAAAAAATTTTTCGAACCGTTTTCACGGTTTTTCTGAAAATTGTAAAATTACCAAAAATGGGGGGAGAAATCATTTTAGAAACTTCCACATACCCTATATCGATGGGAAATGAGCGCAGCTTCCGAATGGAACAAACCGCCAGGCGATCGGAGGAATAGCTGTTGAGATATCGGCGAAAATGTGTTCAGCCAGCCGAAAATCGCTGAAATCGGAGCTCCCCAGCGGTCAAAAAATCGAAAATCCAAAAAATCACAAAAAATGAAATCTGAGGAGCTATATCGGTCAGAAATTTCCTCAGCTTTCCAAATCCGTTTGAATTTTGGAGCTACGTCTGATAGTTTTCAAGATATCGCCAGTTTTGTGCGAAAAAATTCTAAAAAAGGCCCTAAAAGTCGCTAAACGGCTTGAAATATCCCGGAAGTGATGCCAAAAGGGCCCAAAAACGAAACTAGAAACCCCTAGAACCCCCTCGGCCTGCAAAAATGTTGAAAAACGACGATGACGGCTGTCGGCTGTCTGGCTCGACCGGCCGAAATGCCGAAAAACGAAAGGGTCCCTTTCAATTTTTCCAATTTTTACCGAAATCGACACTCTTTTAACGATATCTCAAAAACTAATCGTCCTATCGCCCCAGGGTTTGTTCCATTCAAAAGCTGAGATCATTTCCCATCGATATGGGTCCTTAGTAAATTTCTAAAATAATTTTTCCACCCCTTTTTTGATAATTTTACGATTTTCAGGAAAACTGGAAAAGCGGCTCGAAAAATCACTAAAAAAAATTTCCAATACCCTATATCGATGGGAAATGAGCTCAGCTTTCGAATGGAATAAACCCCGGGGCGATCGGACGGATAGTTTTTGAGATATCGCCAAAAATGTGTTGAGCCAGTCGAAAATCACTAAAACCGGAGGGCCGCAGCGGTCAAAAAATCGAAAATCCAGAAAATCACTAAAAAATTATTCTGAGAGGCTATATCAATCGCAAATTTCCCCAGCTTTCCAAATCCGTTCGAATTTTGGAGCTACGCCCGATAGTTTTCAAGATATCGGCAGTTTTGTGCCAAAAAACTCTAAAAACTGCCCCAAAAGTCTCGAAAAACTCCATTCCCCAAAATCTGTAGAACTCCTACGGAACAGTCGATTCCCTAAGCCTTCTATTGAAAGTTCTGCCACGCGCGAGTGCCTAAAATTGCCAATTTAATCCCCAAAATTAATTAGCCTTTAATAGGTTGAACAATTCACTTCCATCGATTGTTGCGTAAACCCAGTGGAACGAGTGCCACTTTTTTTAACGCGACTATTCCGCTTATTTTTGTTATATAAAATATCTGAGTTGATTATAATTACGCGGTGGCTGCATCCGACGGCGGGTTAATCTCATTTATCTCGTTTCTATAGGTACAATTCAATTGGCTTCGTAATACCCATCACCCATGTCACACAAATCAGTGTCAGGGGAATGTGTGCCTGCGGGGGCATTCCCACTCGAGGTACATGACATGTCAGGGCCGTCTTAATGAATTCCACTGATGAAAGAAGAGGATTGAGTTGTCTTTGGGCCTGATTCATTGCCCCGGTTTATTAAATACCTGCAATCATTTATAATAATTCATAATATAAGCAGATAAATAATTGTCACTGTTGAAAATTTTATCGACAAAATTCCTGCGGCTTCCGTGGAATTCTCCAGCGAATTCGCGAGGATTTATCGGTCATTTTTTTGTGAGGATTTCTCCGGGAAACTGTCGATAAATTTTGACAGGATTCAATGGATGGAAGTGGATAGAATCGAATTTAGTTAATGTTTATTATTAATTGTTTCGTTGACAGACGACGAGTACGGACAGAAAAGTGTATCAGTCATGATTGATGGACAGGAAACGGAGCTGGAGATTATTGATCATCCAGCGGCAGAGATGTCTGTGAGTATTTCGAGAATTCGGGAAATATTCGACTGTCGAAAATCAAATTCTCCACAAGATTCTCGGATTTTTCCCCTAAAAAATCCCTGGAATCTCGAATCAATTTATTACAGCTCGCGATCGACGAATTTCGATAAATAATAAATAATTACATAGAAACATTTTACGGATTAGTAAAAAATTCATGACAAATTAAATGAAATTCATTGACACATTTTCCAGCCAATTTCCCTCGGCTTTTGTTCGTAAAAAAAATTAGCGACAAACCCGGGGAAATTTCTGTTGAAAAAAATCTGTAAAAACTAAACGGATTAGATGACATAAAATTTAAATTGCACTTTTTCCCTTGGGTTTTACGTTTTACGAAAAATGCCTGGATAGTTTGAGAAAAAAATCATTAAACAATATCTCAGTAGAATAAATTGTATAGAAGCAGGAGTTCCATTGAATGTTTATAAAATATTTTCTCCCAAAAATTGCAAAAATCACCGGAAACTGGAGGGAAATAGTCTGAGCCTTTCCAATTCCCCAGAATTTTCAATTAATTTTTTTCATACGAGTTCTAAAATGCTTTTTATCGTTCGGCAACAACCGGAAGTTAATGTCTCGAGTACAAACCGGCCGAGTGACAAGCAAAGCCGATAAAAGTCGGCACTTAATGCGGCTAAATAATGGAATGTCCCGACGAATGTTGACCATTCGATTTTTCGATAGCTCTCCCTAATGAGCCGACATACGCGCGTACCTCGTACTATCACTATTTCTTTATCAGAGTGAACAATGACTCAAGCACTCCACACCATTATTGATAAGGAGATAAGAGCTCTCACGTCCTACAGGAAAATACCCATCATCCCTGGGCTTTGCAAAAGCGATTGGAGATAAGCCGTCGGGGGGCTGGATCTCTGACCTAAAAGTAGACATCCCGTAATGATCTAATCGTGAAAATGCAGGGGTGGTAAATTGCCACATAACGCGGGAGCTCTTGTAATTGATAATAAATGATCCAATTCCATACATTCGGAAAAATAAAATTATTAGCGGACAACGGGACGCGATTAATTGCCATTAATTGCAACGCTTCTTTTCATTTGTCTCTTTACTTTCACTAAAATTACCCCCCGAATTGTACGATTACCCATCTAAATATTAGCAATCAAAATATTACCTCAAAATGTTACAACGAAAAATATTATTAATTCAATATATTACAGAAATAGTACATTTTCATTTCCAAATTGATATTAAACAAAGTATTACCAAAAAGATGAAAAAGAAATTGGAATTGATAAATTAATAAACTGGTAAATTACTGTTAATAAACTGTTTTGATAAACAAATTAATTAATCTTGTTAAATAATTCTCGACAGCTGGAGAGTATCCCCAGTATTTTCTCAATTGACTAGAATTTGTTTTGTAGTAATTAATAAACACAGAAAAATTGCAGATTGGCTGTTTGGTGAAATAATTGACGATTATTGTTAAATAATTGTTGCCAGGTGGAGAGCTTCTGTGCGACGTACAATCCGGACGTGTACGTGGTGGTGTACTCAGTAGTAGACAGGCGTTCCCTAAAAACCGCGGAGGAGATGCTCCTCTACCTCTGGAAAGGGGATTACATGGCAGCCCATGGAGTCATCCTCGTCGGCAATAAAGTCGATCTCGAGAGGAAGCGAGAGGTTCCATCGATGCGTAAGTCGATCGATTTCATCCTTTGTCTATTCCCTCCAGGTTCTACGATGACAGAAATAGTATTAGCGACATCATAAGGAGCAAAGCCGCGATTACGAGGGCATTATTTCCAATTAAATTTACCTGGATTATTCATTGACTCGTTTAATTGGCCAGCAGCTCGACAAGACTAACTCCTCGCTCATCATTAATTACAGATCTAAATCTAGATCTCGGCATTCAAAATTGGAAGTGAAGTGCGGAGGTCGGACAGTCGTTGGGAAAATTTTTTTTGTATTTTTTTTATTTAGTCATGCCCTCTTTTTGTTTTTATTTCCAGTGGGGAGGCGACTGGCCAACAGTTGCGGTTGTAAATTCATCGAGACCTCGTCTGGCCTAGCTCACCATGTGGACGAGCTCCTCGTGGGAGTCCTGGCCCAAATAAAATTGAACCCACAGAGGGCTCGGGATCAAGTGACCAGACGCAGGAGGAGCAAACAACGACGCAAAATTCTCAAACATCTGCTCGGTTTCAAGAGAAAAACCAAGAGCTGCGAGAATCTATTTACCCTTTGAACTAGTGATACATGCCACAATGTGAAGAAACAAAATTTAAATTTTTACCTCTCGTGTGCTAGATGTTTACCCATATCAGCAATAAAGATATTCATTATTACGTCGGGGATTGGTTTGCTATGTTTGATTTGTCTGGGGATTCTGGGGTGTTTGGACGCTTTTAAGGCATCAGTCTCCCGAAAAAATTGCGAGGACTTGGTAAACGGCATCTGAGAATTCATATAAATCCAAGAAATTGGGGATTCTTGGATTTTTACGGCTGTACAAATTTTGTTTTTCCTCGGATTTCAGTGAGTTTTTCATTGGAAATTTAAGTAGATTGAATTCTCGTCTTTCTACTACTGAAAATTCGAGAATTCCCCCAGATCTGATTCGAGGTTTCTGTCCTGAGGATTGGGAATGAGCTCCCCACGAAATTTAATTTTTTTTTAACAGATTATCAGAGAAAAATTTCTTCGAAAATTCATGTAAATTGAGGAATTCTCTTTCTACTGATGAAAATTTTGGAATTCCCCTGAATTGTCAGGGAGGCCCGGAATTCGAGGAACCTTTTATCCTGAAATCTAATTCAATATTAATTATCTAATAATGAGTAATGAACACTTCACGAAATTTAATTTTTTAAACAGGAAAACTGAAAAATCTCTCTAAAAATCTAAAATAAAATTCAGGAATTTTCCTGAATTCTTCGGAAGCCCCGAAATCTCATGAGCTTTTTAGCCTCGAATTTAATTCGATGCCGCTGTCCTGGTAATTTCATTCCTTCCATAAAATTAATTTTTTTCAACAGACGATCATAAAAAAATTCCGTTGACAATTTAAGTAGANNNNTTTCAACTGCCGAAAATTCTGGAATTCCCCTTAATTGTCAGTGAGGCCCGTAATTCCATGAGCCATTTATCCTGAAATCTAATTCAATCTCATTGACCTAATAATTAATAACAAACCCTCAAAATTTCAATTTTAAAAAATTCGCATTAAAAAAATCCTTTAAAAATTTAAATAAAATTCTGGAATTTCCCCGAATTGTCCGGAAGACCAGGAATTCCACGAGCTATTAATCCTGAAACCTAATTCAATCTCATTGACCTAATAATTGATAAAAAACACCCAAAATTTCAATTTAAAAAAATTCTCATTAAAAAAAATTCTTAAAAAATTTAAATAAAATTCTGGAATTTCCTTGAATTTTTTGGAAGCCGCAGAATTTCATGAGCTTTTTAGCCGCAAATTTAATTCGATGTCGCCGTCCTGAAAATTAAATTCCTGCCATAAAATTAAATTATCTTTCTTGAGAATCCACGGAATTTTTTTAAATTTTTTCATCTGAAAAATTATTCAAAGAAGACGAAAGAGTCTATTGCGTACTGTTAATACCCGTCGAACCGCAGAAGGCACGATTCTTCATTAACTTTTGTCTTGAAACATTTGCTATTATGCATATTCAGTGGACCGCGTCATCGTTTCCGAAGTGGCTTTTGTCTCTCCTCCACTTGACCCTACGCCTTGACCTACTCATTCTTACTCGCAGTATCTACGATCCACATGCACCACCAGAAATCCCATTCCTCTTTCTGGCTACCTTGCTATTACCCAGAGCTCATCGAACAGTTCAACTTGACTTTAATGCTGGCACTCGCCACTTCTGTGGACACTACAAAATATTTCCAATGGCAAGGGACTCAATGGACTCGATTGAACAATTTTCCTGCAATTTCGCATTATGTTAATCGACAATTTGTGAAGGGAGAGCTCTTCCCTTCATTCATGAACCTTACTTACTAAAAAGTTCATCCATGAACCGTAAAAAAATTATCCAAACTTATAAAAATTTGTTTCCCCTGAAAATAATGATAAATTCATTAATTAATTCCCCAATTGTCGGCAATTGTCGGGAAATTATTTAGATTTGCCCAGTTCTTTTGATAAAAAGAAGAATATTTAGTGTTATAAATTATAAACAAATGAACGAGCGACTGCTGTAACTCGACATCTTCAATAGAATCAATTGACTCAGGAAAGAGTAATGAGTCGTTATCAGAAATTAATGATCCGGATATCCTCGGCTCTCCCCGAGAAGACCCGAGCGACATTTCTCCACCCGGCGGGTAAATATCATCAGTGAAAAATTGATGAAGCAATTTTTGTTAGAATTAAAAACAATCCAGGGCCGACGACCGTCTTCTTCTGGGCGCCGACGTTCAAGTGGGGGCTGGTGATCGCGGGGATTGGCGATATCAACCGAGCCCCGGAGACAATTTCCTTGGCGCAAACCGCGAGTCTCATGCTCACTGGCATCATCTGGTCCAGGTTAACAAATTAATTAATATTAATAATTAAATACCTCAAAAGAATTAATGCTCCGAAAATAAAAATTTATTCTCATTCATTTATTTCCTCAATCTCCAGTCCGACAATTTTGACAAATCACTTGAAATCATTGTCCTTTAAAATTATAAAAATTAATTGAGGACGCGAAATAAACAAATTAATCATGAGGAATTGAAATGAACTGTTCCGCATTTTATTTGTTCATAAACAAATAAAAAAACTGTTGAGCAATATTGACGAATTAACCGATCCGATATTAAATAAAAATCCTACGAAATAAATTGCAGATATTCCCTGGTGATTATTCCAAAAAACTGGAATCTATTCAGCGTAAATGGCTTCGTTTCCATGACCGCTGCCTACAATTTCTACCGAGGGCTGATTTACCAGCTGGCAAATCCATGACCTTCAACTAATAATGAGTACCGAGAGAACTAAGAGGACTGCACGCATTGCAAATATTTTTCAATCAACTCGTTACGCCTTTTTCTGTAGAAAATTAGTTTATTTAACTGATACACTGACTATTCTGATGTCATCGTACGGTTTATCCGTCTTCGGATTAGTTTTTACTTGACTTATATTTTGCACTACCTCCATCCCCTTCACGACGCGACCAAATACTGTGTGCTTATTATCCAGCCAAGGCTGAAAAAAAAAATGACAATAACATTGTCAGTAACAGTCAATTAAATAAAAGAAAAAAACATTTACATAAATTCAAATTGAAGAAAAATGAGTGAACAATTATAAATAAGGGCAGATTTACTTTAATAAAAAACAAATGTTTATCATTTTTATTATCTCCAGGACTGGTTTGAATTTTGCAAAACTCGATAACTTACAAATAAAAAAAAATGAGAATTTTTGTTCAAAAATTGGACGAGTTCCAAATGTTTTTAGATAAAACAGACGAATTTAACTAACCAAATAATTACTCAAAGAAATTAATGAATTGATTGAATGAAATTAATCGAAATGATGAGTTGGAACAGTTAAACAATTGACTAGACCAAATTAACAAGATTAATTAGTTAATTAATTAGATACTCTTACCGTTGGCGTCAAAGTAATGAAGAATTGGCTGCCGTTGGTATTGGCCCCAGCATTGGCCATGCTGAGGGTGTAGGGCCTGTCGTGCTTGAGATGTGACCTGAACTCGTCCTCGAACTCTCCCCCCCAGATGCTCTCGCCACCAGTTCCAGTGCCGGTGGGATCCCCGGTCTGGATCATGAAGCCCTTGATGACCCGGTGGAAGATGTGGCTGTTGTAGTAGCCATTCTTCGCGTGAACGCAGAAGTTCTCGACAGTCTTGGGGACATCCTTCCCGAAGAGGGAGACGTGGATGTCCCCCAGGGCGGTGTGGATGATGGCAGTATCGTAGATCTTCTGCATGTTGGTGGCATCGGTGGAGGAAATGATGTCCTCCTTCGACGGTCTCTCATTGAAAACGTCCCTATCGCACTCTGAGCCCTTGGAATCCTCCGGCTCGCGTCTCGTGAACATGAAGAAACGATTTTTCTTGTGCGCCGTACAAAATAACGTCGGGTCGGGCTTGTTCAGCTCTAGTGTAGGATTCTCCGAGGCTTCCATTTCCACTGTCACCGATGCCGCTTTACGGGCTTTGCCCTACAGCAACAAATCAATTAAAAAGGTAATGCCCTTAAACCCCGGATGTAATAGCTCGTAACCTCGCCATCCCCGTGGCCAATTCCAAGAATAATATTCATCAAATCATAAACAAACCTAATTTCCGACGTCAGCGCATGATTTCTCCAGGTCGGCAATCATGTCTGCTCACGATTTGATCAGTATTTCACGTCTAATGAGTGACGGAGATCTCAAGATGACAAATTATTCCACCCGGCCCTTAAATAAATCACCTGATGAGTACCTGGAATAAGGCCAGCTGCATCGGCCGGATATTCTCTGGCTTTCCCAATATCCGAATGCACCGACTCGTGTACAAGTTCACCAGTTTAATCCCCAACATTGTGCTGTACATGATCATATACCCCGACTCGTCGAAGACGATATTCCCCAGGTTGGTCTCCATCTTATCCAAGTCCCTCTCCACAGCCATCCTGAAAATCCCCAACCCCCAAATGAAATCATCAAATAAACCCGAGAACTCCAAAAACCCCTACAACCCCTCAACCCCATCAACACCAAAGAAACCTCAGATCTCGCGACCCCAAAAATGAAAATAATTCATACCTCCTTCCAAACTCCATATTCGGCAACTGTTGGGTCGTCTGCTGGAGCTCGGAGAACCTCTGCAGGGACTCATCAAAAACCCTGTACAGTTTGCCAGTCAAAAAATGAAAGACCCGAACTTTCCGATCGCTGCTGAGGGACGCGAATTTCCTGCCATCAGGTGATATTGCCAGACAGCACAAGTGGGTCTTGCTCTTCGCGAATTCAAACAGATCAGTATCCAATTTGGACTCGAACTTGAGACACCTGGGGAACTGATACTCGGACTTGGGGCCTGTCCAGTACTCGAGGAATCCGGACTGATCGATGGAGATGCAGGTCTCGAAGATGGGATTGTACTTCATGACGACGACCGGCTTTTTGTGGAGATCCTCGAAGACATGAAGAGCCCTCTCGGTGGCTTGTCCATCGTAGACATAAACTCTTGGCGAGTCCCTGTCGGACACAGCAACAGCAAATATAGCATCGCCGGACGTGTAGATCCACTCGACACAGGCGGGGGTGTAATCAAACTTCATCATGTTGATCATGTCGAAATTGACGACATCAAAGATCTTGAGGGTTTTGTCCAGGCTGATGGTGGCGGCGTAGACGCCATTATAGCTGGCAGTCAACCCTTGAATAGCCATAATATGAGCTCGAAAGTGCTTCACGAACTCGATCAGCTCGTCCTGCTTCTTCCAGAATTTCACGTGACCATCGCAACTAGCGGTTATCACAAAATTTGTCTTTGTTACGATGATATGGGTAATGACATCCCGATGCATGTACGACTTCTCGTAGCACTCGCAGCAGGGCAGATTGTCGACGTAGACTCTCTCATACTCGAGAACTGGAATAAAAGTTTTGTTAAATGATTTTACCGACGTGGAGGAGGAATGGAGAGCTCGTGGGGAGGAGCAGGAGTTGCTGGAGCCTATGGTCGACTGACAATTGCTGATGGAGAGGCTAGAGCAAGAGGACGGGAGGTGGTGGAAGCACTGGAGGAGACACAGGACGAATGTAGAGCTCGTGGGAAGCAGAAGGAGTTGCTGGAGCCTGTAGTGGACTTACAATTGCTGATAGAGAGGCTTGAGCAAGAGGACGAGAGGTGGTGGAGGCACTGGAGGTGCCACAGGACGAATTCAGAGCCTGTGGGGAGGAGCAGGAGCACTGGAGGTGCCACAGGACGAATTCAGAGCCTGTGGGGAGGAGCAGGAGTTGCTGGAGCCTGAGGTTGACTAACAATTGCTGATAGAGAGGCTAGAGGACGAGCAGTAATGGAGGCACTGGAGAAGACAAAGCAGGAGAAGGTTTACTGAAAACCTAGGGCAGCTCCTGGAGAAGATGGACAACGAGGCTCCAAAATTGGACAAGCTCAAAGAAATAGACTATCACCTCTCGTTTCCTACCTTTTTGCTTTTTCGCAGGTGCAGCCTCGGCGAGCCTAGGGCCGACCCACTCGTCGTCACTCCCTTCCTCCTCGATCTCCCGTTTTTCCCCTGACATTTCTCCCACAAAAATAAAAAAAATCACAATATTGTAAACAGTTGTCACTTATTCATCTTTCAACAACATCAGCTCGTGTTCTCAGTGCGCAGGTATTTTGGCGCGACGTTCCAACGACGAGCGCCCATTGGCTGTTTCCCTTGGATCCACTCCATCTTGTGGAATTCTGGTTTCTCCAGTGGAATGTTCGGTCGCTGGTCCCAGTGGCGAATTGGAAACGCGCCCGAAGATACTAAAGCTTAAGGCGGGTTTAAAATGGCAGGAATCAACGCCGGAAGTCGCCTCGCGTCTCAAATTCCAAGAAAAACTTATTCATTCTCAGGAATATTATTAATTTTCACATTTTCAACATTTGAATTTTCCAACTCCCCAAAATATCAACATTTAAGCTGTCAACACTTTCAACATTTGAATTTCCCCGCGTCAGAATTGTTTAAACATTCCCCACCGAAATATCAAATATTATTTAAACATTCCAGTTAAAAATTATAAACATTTACAATCCCATCGATTCCCAATTTTCAACCCCAAAATTCAACATTTCCGTAAATTCCGCAGTTACTTCCGTTCGCCGCGCCTCCGATTGGCGGTCGCCGGCCAATGAGCGCGCGCCGCTAGGGCGCGAATGGCAGGCCGAGAGGCGGCGTCGCCCTCGCCATGAGAACGCCGGAAAACCCCTGAAGCCGGATCCTCACCACCTCCCCATCGACGGAAGCCCCCCGGCCGTCGGGAAAACCGGAAAAACCCTCATTTTGCCGAAGCCCTTGGGCCGAATTTCCCAAAAACCCCCGCGGATCCCCGGAAAAACGGCCCTCCCCCTCGAGTGACCCCCCGACGCTGCCGTCAACAGCCCCCCCTCCCCGCGGCGTCGGGTACCGGCGGCTTGGGAGCGACGTAATAGCCGTAGTTGCACACGGCCCTCCAACGCAGCCGGCTTTTCCAACGGCCCAATCAGCGCCCCCGAATTATCAAAATCACTCCGCAAGCCCCAAAAAGCCCCCCGACACCCCGGCCAGGGCCCGGCGGCCGTCGGCCCCCCCGAGGAACCCCAGGGAAAATTATTCCCAGCCAAGAATGCACCGGAAAATCCAACAACAAACCCCCCGCAAGTGCTCTCCAACCCACCATTGACTCTCGTAGTCCACCTGGAGGGGATACAGGGGTGGCGTTCAGCGAATAAATCGAGTGGTGTTTGGCGGGCAGCAATAAGCCCATTGGTCCTTCCTCTAGTTCTTGCTCTCCCCTGTTTGTGGCCGATGGTTGCTTACAGACGTCTGGCCCCCTAAAGCAGCGGTACCTTTGCCGACTAAAAATCTCCCTCGACTCAATTCCCCCACGAGTATTCATCAGTCACGAGAGATATTCGTGTTAGAATCACAAGCAGAATTGACGTGAGTCGATAATCAAACAAAAAAACCCCCCCCCGGAGAGAAAAAAAAGTCGTTGGATTATTCCCGTGGAGTAGCCAGCAAAAGGTGAGTTTCCCATTAATTATCAACCGATTATATTTCAACGCTGGGCCTCCTGGGCCCGGTATTAACGATCATTTCAAGGATTTCTCGAGCCGCGCGGCGACGACTCCATGCGGAGCCGGAGGCCAGACCGCTCTCTCTCTCTCTCGTTTTGGTGAAACCCTACACGTGGTCGCGAGATTCATTCCCCGGAATTACGAGTAATTGCGAGGTAATCCCCGTCGAGTCGAGGCAAATTGGCCGGCCGGAGTGCACACGTCTTGGGGATTTTTCTCCCCTTCGGGCTTGAGGCAACCCCTTCGGGGCTGCTCTCCGGGTCTCTCTCTCTCTCTCGCGTGCACACACACACGCACGCACGTACGTATACACATGGATATTTCCTGAGGCTGCTCTCGATGGCGAGGAGTTTGCCGCTGGCTTTTCCCCCCGGAGGATTTTTCCCCCTCGCGAAAAGGAGAAAATCGCCGGGCGGCGCGCGGTGGCAGGCATATTGGACGGGCAAAAGTGGAGGAAAAATGGACTGGCTAGTTAGCGGCGTCCCTCTCTCGAATGCCATCTTCCGCGCCATTGCATGCTTATTTCGCGAAAGAGGGGGCGCGTGAGCCACGTTGTCTGGCGGATATTTTATTGTTTCATGTGGTATTGTTGTTGGATTTTAGGGGAGTAGGTTCTGGTGAAATGTTGGGGATTGAGGCCCACCTCGGCCCCGGGGGGAATTTTTGCCTTGGCAGGGACTCCGGAACTCCGTAAATCCGGCTACTCTGGGAGGACGCGCTGGGAAACACGTGTACCCTCCATACCCCCTCCCCTCGTGACACGATGCAAGATGCCATTTTCTTCTGCTCTGGCTACGTCCTTTCGTTACAAGTGATTACTCATAATTTTCCTCGATTTTCTCTCTGACTCGTCTCGCGAACGTCTTCCGGGCCTGAGGGCGAGTGATTGGGAGACTTGGGGGGGGACTCTTGGAGATTTTCGAGGTGGCGAGGGCAGCCAGTGGCCTTGGACTTCGTGGGACATTGAAATATATTTTCAGAATGAGTCAATTGGGGGGTTTGATGTCAATGGAGCAGCGGAAGTTGTCTAGGGTATTTGGCTAATTTTTATTGGGCGACAATTGTCAGGGGTTCAGACGTTCGGGGGAGGTTTGAGGGCGAAAGTAATTGTTAGGAGAGCTCTTGGGAGGCTCCAGCAGATGGGCCTGGGCCTCGCATGAGACCCAGACCTTTGTCCCAGTCTCCACCATCTGCTGCTGTCTTTTGGAGTTGTCAGGATATTAATGACCCTGGGAAATTCTTTTTCTCACCAGATAAATCATAATGAGTTCGAGCGCGTGTTACAAATGCAACCGAATGGGCCACTTTGCACGTGAGTGCCCTCAGGGAGGTGCTGGCGGTGGACGCAGCGATCGTGGACGTGGTGATCGTGAAGGTGGTTTCGGCAGGGGCCGCGAGAAGTGCTTCAAGTGCAACCAATATGGACACTTCGCACGTGAGTGCAAGGAGGATCAGGACTTGTGCTACCGCTGCAACGGAGTTGGACACATCGCAAAAGACTGTCAGCAGGTGATCAATTGTTTATTTAATTGTAACTCCCCTCTACGCCCCCGGATTTCCCAAAATTATCGCCTCCATTTTGTCAAATCCTCCGTCCCCATCATCTCTCGTCAATTGCGCCTCCTCCCCCCATTTACTCATTCATTTTTTATTTTCTGACGATTTATTCGCAATTTTTTTTTCTTACAAACAACCCCTCGACGCCCCCCCCCCACCCCCTCACTGTCAATTGCAAAATTTTTGGCCAAAAATTCGGCCGTTCGATATTTTAAAAACGTTTTGCCTTGCAATTCTCGAATTGAATATTTAAAAAATTGGAAAATAAATATTAGACACTCCGAAAATTGTTCAACAATGGCTGCCGCAATAAAAATAATTTTTCATTTCTCCCAAAGGGACCCGAGATGAGCTGTTACAACTGCAACAAAACTGGTCATATTGCTCGTAGCTGCCCGGAGGGTGGCAACGACAGCGGTCGTTTTGCCCTCCAGAGTTGCTACAATTGCAACAAAACCGGTCACATTGCCCGCAACTGCACCGAGGCAGGTGGTAAAATTTGCTACGTGTGTGGCAAGAGTGGTCACATAAGTCGTGATTGCGATCAGGACGACAGGAAGTAGAAAATATCCGTCATAATGTGCCAATAGCTGACAAAAATAACGCGATAAGCTGGTTTTTTTGGGGCAAATGGTGCACACAGACCGACAACCGGACAAGAAAAAAAAAAAGAGAACGGAAGAAAGAAAAGGAAAAACATTTTTTTTTTTTGCATAGATAGGGATGTGCGGACGTCCACTCGGGTCTTGAAGCGTATTTAATCCGGTATTAAAACATAATAAATGAAAAAAAAATGAAAAACAAGAAAATTAATAAAACACTAAAGGGTATCCTGCAGAACACAAGTAAATTCAATGGAAGGAGTAATAGAAGGGTTGATGGCTCGAACTGCGTTGCAATTTTTCTGGTAATTTTTTTCGCGTCCTTCTGCTTCGGTGGATCATCTCCACTCCCGTTAAGACGTACCCTCGCCCCTGGATTTTTTTACCCCTGATTCCCGCCCCCCAGGTCCCCCAACCTCGATTTCTCCCCTCCAGTCATGGCCCCCCCCCCCCCCCCCCTGACCAATAATTCTCTGATTTCCTCTCAATTCTCTTTTTCTTTATCTGCCTCCGAGTTTTTATTCCTGTTAATACCACTCACACGTGCGTCAGCCGCACAAAATCAACACGAGTTTTCATTTACTAGATTATAACAATTTTTTTTTGATGAAGAATTTGGTTCACAAGGAGTCGAGTACACAATAAGCGATGATTCAATTGGTTAAAGAAAAAAAGACGAAGGAAATGAAAAAGAAAATAACGAAGCAGCCCCTCGCCCCCCCCCCCTCCCAATACATATAACCAAGACAAGAATGAATAACGATGTTGTGTAATAATTATTAAAATGAAAGGAAAATGAAGAAAAAAGTGATAAAAGAAAAAGCAAAAACACATTGAATTTTCATCTTGACGTTTAGAATTATGAAACCCTCATTCCTCACCCCCCCCCGCCCCACT
>JAPYZM010003893.1:14864-34143 GCA_030522845.1 Psyttalia concolor
CCGCCAGTTTCATTTTTAACGACCTCTCGGTAAGAATAAACAAAGGAATAATATTGACTTGCTGGAAAAATTCTTTTCTCTTCCTTGGAAGAGAAAAAAAAAGAAACACGTGTCGATGCAAGATGTATGGATAATGATTTTTACGTGAATGTTTTTTGATGGATCGTCTGGCATGAAATAAACAAACAGCAACAGAAAAACATTGATAATATAACTTCCAGGTGAGAAGTTAATAATAAAATTATATGAACAACTGAGGGTTTAATGAGGATTAACACTTATTCGAACTTCTCGTGCATTTGGAAACTGATGAAATTGTAATGGGGATTTAACAATAATAATAGAGCAGAGTGTTTTTTTAGGAAATGAAGACTGAATTCAATGAAACAGCGCTCGTAGGCTTCTTTTTCTTTTACTCTTCTGTTAGGAAGATATCGCAAATAGTAACTAGTAATATAATGATAATAATAATTAATGATAAAAAGCAAAAGAAATGATTGTGGAAACGCTGGTTGATGGCGCATTTAATAATAAATTTGAAGGAAAAAAAGAACAAACAAACAATACCTGCGGTATCCACGCATCTTGTATCTCTTTCTCCTTAACGAACGGTCCCAAGAATAATGACTAATTGAACACAATCGACGCGAGTAATGAGAGATCAATGGCAGACGAACGAGAAACAATAGGCGAGAGAGAGAAGTGAAAAATAAGATAAAATCAATTGAGCAATGATATTGATGCGTGAGAAATCTAGATCTTAGATGTATTTGAGGAATAATGGAATAGGAATTAATGAGGATTTTGTAATGCTGATTATCAATCGTGCAATGGCGTGGGGATTATTGAAAATAATATTTCAATGTTTCGGTTTTTCATTTGCCCCTCGGGGAGCAACTCCGACTTCTTGACGATTGTTTCGCTTTTTTTTTATGATTTCCTTCATTTTTTTTTTTTTCTACGAATTGTAAATTCATCATAGGAATTTTGGAAAAGAGTGTGACTTTTTTTTTGGTATTAAAGAGGTTTTGAAAATGAACAAAAAGGGTATCATTGTGTGTGGAATAATTTGTGCTCTTTAGATTCTAAATGAGAAGCGCCTAAGGGAGACTGTAATCAGCTGATTGCATTGTTTTTGGTGGTTTTCATTTTCTTCATGTCCTCACGCGTTTTATTAAAACATACCTCGTTACTGGATATGTGTATATGTCTGTTGCACGTGTATATACATATGTGTACACAGGGACGAGCGAAGGAGCTGTATTTTGTACTGTAAAAAGATATATATACTCTGGTCGTTGCTGGTGACTGATTCCAATAATTGTGCATACATCGTGGTAATGAGGAAGGGAATAGTTGTATTCATTACTCTTAATACTCACTTTTTTTTTGTTTGCTTGTGGTTTTTTTTTGGCGTTGAACATTCAGAGAGAGAGCAGCAACAGTTGTTTACGTGAGCTCGTGAACAATCGGAATTTGCATGGGTTCTGTTCACGAACTTTTGTAGGCGATTGTGCGGAGTTTTTTTTTTCACCAATTGTTACATTCATCGTCATCATTTAGAGGAAGTGCAGGAGATGAGTCTGGATAAGTCATTGCGATAATATTTTTTAATGAGATTTGATGGTAGTTGAGGAGCAGACGTACATTGAATTTATACTGCAGTATCCGACGTGAAATAAAAATTATTGACTCGGCCAATGAGTTTTTTCTTTCTACAGGCTGATGATCTTGGAGGAGTCGAGGTGACGTTGAGGGGTTTATTTATTTGTTCAGTTTTTAGGAAGCCCGGGGTAGTTCGTGGAGGTGATTTTGAGGGGATAAACTGGGTTAGGGTGTGCTTGAAAGGTCGAAGTGGGCGAGTCTCGTACGGGCGCCATCTTGTTTGGATCTCTACTCCATCTTGTCTCACTCGCTTTTTTACGAATCAATTCCTTCATTTCCTCCACATTCGACTTGCGGATATTTTTGCATTTTCATTCTTCCCCCAGTTCATCTCGCCTGATTAGCACAAAGTGAACTAATTTTTTGAGTCGCCCTCCAAATTAATCCTCCTTTTTTGGGCTGGTAAAGTTTTTTCGCCATCACCTGTAGCTTTTATCGCCCTCGAGGCCTCTCAACCAGTTCCTAGCACTGATCCATCATGAGGAGATGATCTGGGGACTGCCCTCAGACCTTGCAATTCTCTAAAAATCCAAAATAAAAGATAATCTTGCCAGCAGCGACAATGTATATTGCCTGTTTCCATATTTCCAGCATTCAATCGTATCTCAACTACTGAATTGGGAGCACTAAATGTTTATAAAGAGATTAACCAGGAGTTCACATGTCTCATGACAAAATTTTATACTCTCCATTAACGATTTAGTCTCAACGTAAAAACCTCTGATGTATTTTCCATTTGTTTTTGTCGCTACGATAGGAAAATTACCAACAATTGATGCGTTGAAGTACAATTTTTATTAGAAAGGGACTGGACCAGTCGTTAGTTTTTTATTTATCATCCTCGAGCAACAAGTCAACCAGAGTCTAGCCACAAATTGCCAGGTGTAGAGATGGGAATCATTTGCTGGGAGACAAAATTAATCAATGTTAACTCATTTTTTCCATTTATTTTTCAACATTAATATAACAGCTGATTGCGATGTACTTGTTTGCCTCGGTTCTCGAGGGGAAAGAAACATTGTTCAATAATAAAAATATTAATGTCCAAATCTTCTACCGTGTCTTGTTTATTACTAATGCACAGGAAAACCTAATCAACAATTTTGGCAAAATCAAAATGGTTTTCCTCGCGAAATCCAAATGAAGAAAATAATGAGAGATAATTTACCGAATGCAATCAGTGCCTGCGAAATAAACAATTGATCATTAATGACATTAATTAAAGGAGAACCTTTTTGGGGAAACCTGGAAAATTTTAAGCTCGTACAATTACTCTGGACATGACTTTATTATTAATTCTATACAAATCGTGAGGCTATTGCAATTAATTTCGTGTAATCCGCACCCTTGGCGTGCGTCTGCTCCTTCATCATGGTCCTCAGGATGTGTGGAATAGGCACGTGAATCCTAGTGCCCAGGGGAGTACCATTGTCGTCTATGAGGACGATATTATTGCTGTCGAATCTGGGGACCTTCACCTTCTGCTTCTGCTTCAAACCCACGAGAATTCCCTTCTTCTTTTCCCCTTTAATGGCGACTAGAACTCTGTCGCCTATTGTATTAACAAACAAAAATAATTAAATTATGAAATGAAGTCGTCGACTCCCCTTTAATGAGGAAATTAGGAGGACAGATTGAATTATTTCTCGGGCTATTTATCCTTTTTTTATAACAATTACGTACCAATTAAACCATATCCCCTTTTGTTGTAGACATGAATGCATTTCGGAGGTTTTCCTTCCAACATCGCTTGCTTCCCAATATCGCTGTTGTCCACGACTCTCAATCTGGACAATTTCCTTATTTCGTTTTGAACCGTCGTCGTGTGGAAGGCACGGCAGGATAGTAAACCCTTGAGGCTCATGCTAGTCAGGATAATTTAATTTACAACTGTAAAGAATGCACACAAGAAAAATGCGTTAATGCAGAGGTAGAAATCTCGAGAGGAATATCTCGAAATCGGCTGAGTGAATATCAATGATTTTTATCTCATTTTGAAGATCTCATTTCGGGCTTTAAAATGAGCCCTAAATCATCAAAATCGCATCGTTAGGACAGGAGATTTTTACAAGTGAATCGGTAACCTCTTTTCTGCTGATGTTTTTGTTGTAGTGAGGACTTCAATGTTGACAGCGATATTAAATAAATAAACAATGAAGACAGTGCAATTCAGGGGTCTTACCTGATTAATACGTCGGTATGTCCTATTTTTCAACGTAGTTATCAGTAATAATAGGGAGTATTTATCGGAGGTTAGGCTTCCACACGTAATTCCTAAAAAAAAATACATTAGTAGGTGTATCGGTATATTATCGACATCTCGAGAATTCCGTACTCTTTTCGAAGATTTCGCCTTAAATTTAACCATTAACAATCTCAAAAGGATCATTTTTTCACTTAACAATGTCTATTACAATAATTTGACATTGACAAATCCTCGAGGACTAACATTCAGAAACTAATGAGGAAGAAATGAAAATAATTTGTCCTTCAATTCACTCCATTTCCGAAGCCGGCTTGGGTGTTTTTGTTTACATCAACAAATCCAAGGGATTGTCGCCTCCTGGGGACAATTGACCCCAGTATAATAATGTCAGAAGATGACGCAGAGCCGGTGGCAGTCTGCGAGCCCTCGAAGAAGATCAACGTCATCAGTAAAGAGGCTGTCCATCAGATTTGCTCGGGGCAGGTGAGGTTATCAGAAGTACCCTAGGAATACATTTATTAACTTCATTCCTCGCCAGACAATTGAATAAAAATTGCGTCAGGTGGTCCTGGACCTGGCGGTCGCGATAAAGGAGCTGGTGGAGAATAGTCTCGACAGTGGAGCTACGTACGTCGACATCAAGTTGACGGATTACGGACAGACTTGTATTACAGTCGGAGATAATGGATCTGGGGTCCTGGAGACTGATTTCGAAGGCCTGGGTAACGCACATTTTCATTATTTATTCTCAGGTCCTCCAGAGGTGGAGGAAAACATTAAAAAAGATAGGGAAACTCCAGCAACAGCTGATTTTTCAAGAAGCCTGAACTGAAATTTTTTTCATTAAAAAAATACGTCTCTTGTTTTTCCTTGCGTTCTCCTCCTCGACAATAAAAAAAATCTTGGCAAAACCCAATGCACATCTCCAGGTCTCAAGCACCACACGTCAAAGCTCCGCGACTTCTCCGACATTTTCGAGGTGTCGACCTTCGGCTTCCGAGGCGAAGCCCTGAGCTCTCTCTGCTCGCTCTCAGACCTCACGATAACCACTCGTCACTCCTCGGTCCCCCACGGGTTCCAGCTCCACTTTGACAAGAGCGGAATCCTCAGGAAGAAAGAAATCTGCGCCCGGGAGGTGGGCACAACAGTCTCCGTCCGCAACATCTTCAAGACTCTCCCAGTGCGGGCGAAAGAGTTCCAAAGAAACATAAAAAAGGAGTTCTCAAAAGCCCTGCAGGTGCTCTACGGCTACTGTCTGGTGTCTACAGGAGTAAAAATCACGTGTTCCAACAGTAAGGACGGAAAATCATCGCTGGTAGTGGCGACAACTGGCTCTGATGTGCTGACGAACGCCGCCTCAGTCTTCGGTAAAAAGTCTCTGAGGGGGATTGAGGAGGTGGAGCTGGTCCCCCCAGACGAGGCGATCCTCCAGGACTTCAATCTGCCCGAGGACGTGTCCCTGGACTTCAGCTGGGAATTCCTCACCAGCAGCTGCGAGCACAGGATGGGCTGCGCCTCGCCCAACCGTCAGTTCTTCTTCATCAATGGGAGACCCTGCGTCCTCACCAAAATCAGCAAACTCATCAATCACATCTACCACAAGTACAATAACAAGCAGTATCCCTTTGTCTACCTGAACCTGAAGCTGCCGCAGGAGACAGCTGATGTCAACGTGACCCCCGACAAGAGAACGATCTTCCTGACCCAGGAGAAGGTGATTCTGGCGGCGGTCAAGATGAGCCTCCAGCTGAAGTGGAATAAGATGCAGGGGAATTACACGAGTCTCAGTCTGGAGGAGATCCAGAGCTCCCTGAAGAGGGCATTACCGACGTCTCCAGGGGATCGACCCCCCAGCAAGAAAAAAATTGTCCAAGTGGAGAGGCCCGAGCGCCAGATGAGGCCAGTCGAGAGGTCTGACGAGCAAATCATCGCCAGGGACAGGCCTCCCAGGCGACTACTCGAGGATGAGGCAATCCCTGGAGCTCCCGAGAACGACGCCGTCCCGTGCGACGTCATCCCAACGGAGAAATTGCCAGACGTCGACTTTACGATCAGTCTCGAGTCCATCAAATTCGCGATCGCGAGGAGGCGGAGGGAGAGGAGGGACCTGGACTTCGAGATCAAGTACAGGGCTGAGATTGGGGCCAAGAGTGCAGATGCCGAGAGGGAGCTGCAGAAGGGACTCACGACGGAGTCCTTTGAAAAGGTAATGGACGATTTTTTAGACTCATTGGATTCCTTGGAATGTTCTCTTTCCATTTTTTCATTGCCAGTTTTTTGTATAAAAATTCTTGGACAATTCTTGGAGAATTCTTGGACAAGTCTTGGCAATGGTAGAGAATATTCAATGGAGAAAACTGAACCCTGGAGATTTATCCATTTCGGTCTGTCATTCTGCAGATGAAAATCGTTGGACAATTCAATTTGGGCTTCATAATTTCGCAACTGGAGGGCGACCTCTTCATCATCGACCAGCACGCGACCGACGAGAAATACCGATTTGAGAAGCTCTCGAGTGAGACAAAACTGAAGACCCAGAAGCTAATAGCCCCGAAGCCCCTGAACTTCACGTCCTTGAACGAGACGATAGTCATGGAGAACCAGCAGTTCTTCGACGCCAACGGTTTCACCTTGTCCTTTTCTCCAGAGGCTCCGCCAGGTCAGCGAGTCCATTTGACAGGAATGCCGGTCAGTGGGAATTGGCAGTTCGGGGAGGACGACCTCGAGGAGTTGATTTTCCTGATCAGGGAGGGAGGAACTGAGGGCATCAAGGACCAGGCCATCCTCAGGCCCAGCAGGGTTCGCTCGATGCTGGCCTCCAGGGCCTGTCGAGGGGCCGTTATGGTCGGGAAGGCGCTCAATACCTCGGAGATGAGGAGACTCATCACGCAGATGGGGACGATCAAACATCCTTGGAATTGTCCCCATGGCAGGCCCACGATAAGACACTTGTTGTCACTTAAATTGTTGAAGAATGCCTCCTAGTTCACTCCCCAGGGCTTCATTCAATTGTATTATTGTATAGAAATTAATGGAATTAATTCTCTTATATTTGGAGATGTTTTTGGAGATCTTGGGGGTGTAGGCAAGAGTTTTGGATTATTTATTAAATTGCGACAGCTGAAAAAGCAAAAGCTGTCAAAAGTAATTTGTATTGAATTCTTAACACAGGACAACAATTGACAGTTTTCTTTCTGCCTAGGGACATCCTAAATTTAACAGAGCATTCACACTTTGTCAATAAATTCCGGAGAATCTTGTGCTAATATAAGATTGTCAAGATTAGATTTTTCCATGAGATCGATCGTTAATCTGCTGATTGAGCACAAATTTCTGCCTGTGGACTCCAAAATATGTCCAGGATATTTGTTAAATTACATGGAGCCATTGAGTTAAAAAAGGAAATAAATAAATAAATAAATCCAAGGAAATAAATAAATAAAAATTCGGAGGGTTAAGATTTAACTAATTCTTCAAGTTTCCGTAATAAAAAAAATTTACATCAGCTGGAAAGAAGTGGAATCATTATTTTTATTGAAAAAAACAAGTGTCATTCCAGCCGAGGTGGCCACTGCAACCCTCAAAACTCCCTAGACAGCGCGAGAAGATCCCTAGAACCTCCGGTACAGCCTGACGACGCGGTTCACGCGCAAGGGGAGGAGACGTCCGCCATTCTCGGTCATTTACCGAACGGTAAATTGCTCCGTTGAGCTCCTTCACCCCAAAAAAAGTTTTTTCTCGAGCAAATAAAAGGCCTGAAGTGCCCAAAAACTGTCAGCAATAATTCCAGATACGAGAGTGTACGTAATCTTGTCTAATAATAAAAAAACAATCATTGACATTGACTCATTTAAATTTCAAACAATCGACGTTGTGCTCTGGAACGCCGACAATCAATCACGAATCGAATGTTTTTAATAATTCGGGAGAGATCGTTGATTTTAGTCGTTAAATTCTTCATTTTGTTTATCATTGATGAGAAGAAATTGATGAGCTTGAGGGCTTTCCTGGGGGATTGGAGACTATCTCCTGGACATATGCACGTTAACCTCAAAATTTAAGTGAAGGGGCAATTAATTTCATTTTAATTGGGATTCAGGTATTCGACGATCTTGTCATCGCAATGGGAGACTCTGATGACGAGTATGATAGGAAGCGAAGGGACAAATTCAGGGGTGAAAGGCCTGAATCGTATTCCAGAGAGGGGAGGAGAGATGATAGGAGACGAGATGAGTGGGTTGAAAGGTGAGAAATTTTTGTTTCCATTAATTTTATTCACTCGTTAATTGATTAATTAATTTCCCCATTCATTCATTCATTCGCTATTTATTATGATTATAATTAAAGAATGTGTGCCCTCCATTTTTGTTTTCATTCTCTCATTTCGAGATGTTTACATGATTAATTAATAATTACTGAACATCGAGAGGGCTTTGAAGGATTCAGACAAAAAATGGCGGACCTTTGATGGGCTCCAGGCGCTAATTGAGGCCTCAATTAGTGTTCCCATTGCACAAAAGCATAAATTAAAATCCCTAGAACGAGTGTGTGAGTGATAAAAGAGGAAAACTTTGGAGTGATTAAATTTTGATTGCATTGTTCAGAGAATGGACCAGTAGAGCCAGGGCTCGTCCCGATTACCGAGAGTATCGCGGCGGGGGTGGCGGCGGGAGGGAGAGGTACAGTCCAGGAAGATCTCAGGACATGGGACCGCCGATGAAACGCATGCGAGGGGACTGGGACGACCGGGGCTCGAGGTATCCACACTCGGACTACTACGGCGGCGGGGGCGGGGGTGGAGGAGGCTCTTGGGGTCAAGATCACTATCCACCACCTCATCACGCTAATCATCACTATGGCAACCACAACAACAGCGGCAGCAGCGCCAGGTTTGTTTGAATGTCCTCACTTGTTTCAGTCTCTTTTTGTCCTCGCGAAAAACGCGAGAGAGTGGTTTGTTTTTTCCGAGTGGTAGCCCAACCGTAAATATCACGAGATGTCGATTAATCGGGGACGAGGAAAATTTCCTCCGACTGTCTGGGGCAAAGTCCGGTGAATAATAAATACAATTTGATAATTTTTCCTTGGTAGCAAATTAATTAGGAGGCAAAAATCCGTGAAATTGTTTGAGAAATCTCTTGAATTGCAGTCGAGAGGTAGCCGGCAACTTCAGCAACTCGAACGTGGAGACACAGCCGCCGATGATGACGTTCAAAGCATTCCTAGTTACCCAGGAAGACACGATAACCGACGAGGAGGCGATAAAGCGCTACAACGAGTACAAACTCGAGTTTCGTCGTCAGCAGCTGAACGAATTTTTTGTGGCCCACAAGGACGAGGAGTGGTAAGTCCCCAGGCCCTCTCCCGGCCCAGAATCCCCCCCCACCCTCCACCAATGACCCAACTGTCAATTGACAGTGAAATTCCTTCGTCACTGAGGGAATGCCAAATAAGCAAAACAAAAAAAAACAAAAACAAAAAGCTCTGCAAGTGTTTAACAAATGTTATCCCCACAGCGTGCAGTGCCTGCCAACGGTCTCCGTTTTTTAAACGAAAATTTCGGGCATCGAGACTGAAGACAAATATATTCTTTCAATTGCACATTTTTAATAAACCATGAGAGATAAGGATTCATTTGGAATTAATTTTCTGGCGAGCTGGGCGCGCAAAGCCCGACGATAAATGAATAATGCTCGCACGTTTAGGCCGCGTTTTTAAACCCGTAAATTGAAAAAAAAAACTGAAAATTTTGAGAGAGAGAAAAGAAAATTTTGTAGGAAATGATAGTGATCAACAGGTGAGGCTCCAACAAAGTACCTGACACATGTCGAATTATCCAACGTTTTTTATTATTAATTAATGAATTCAATCGAAAAATCCAGAATTGAGAGTATCAATTTTTTTTTTTGGTTAATTTCTTGAGATGATTTTTCTTTTTCATCATTTGTTATTAGAGTTTTTGAGTGGGCATTGGTGAGATCAATGCAGTAATTGTTTCATGATGCCGGAGTTTTTCTATTGAAATTAATCATTAAAGTTTTGATAATGAGTTGATGATGAATTTTTTTTCCCCCTCCTCGGAGTTTTTTGTAATATTTGGCTTTTGGTGGTAGGTTCAAGATTAAATATCACCCGGAAGAGTCGATTAAGAGAAAGGACGAACAGGTTTCGGCGTTGAAGGTATGTTTCTAAGATTATTTGTTTAAAATTATTAACTGGGGCTAAGAATTTTTATTCATTCACTTCGTCACGAAAATTGAACAGTTGTTTAATTTCGTTTTAGATGGACTTCTAAAAAAATTAATGAGTTAATTAATTAGTCTAGACAATTGGCTAATTAACTGCTGCATGACATTCTCCAATTCACTGATTAATGAATGAATATTTATTGGTAACACCCGCGAAGAGATTGATTTTGGTATTTTCATCGATTGCAGAAACGCGTGGAAGTTTTTCTGGAGCTCTTGAACTCAGGGCAAATCGAGAAGGTGTCCATAGACTCTGATCAATCTGATGCGTTGCTGCACCTCCTGGATTCGGTTGTTATTAAGCTCGAGGGTGGTACTGAGGAGGACTTGAAGATTTTGGACTCGAAGCCTCAGATGCCAGTGGTGAAGGAGCTGGTGAGAAGGGAGAAAGAGAAGGAGAAGGAGAAAGTAAAGGAGGAGGAAAAGGAGAAGGAAAAGGTCGAGGAGAAGAAGGAGGAAGAGGAGGAGAAGAAGGTGGAGGCTATGGAGACAAGTGAGGATAAAGAGGACAGGTAATTTCTCAAATTCTATTAATTCTCCTGAACTGGAATCCAAAATTCATATCAACTGTATCAAATTCCGATTTTATTTGTTTGTCCCAATTTGAAATTTTATTAATAAATTATTTTACAATTTCAATAAATCCATCACGTGCTAAAAATATTTTCAAAACATGCCAGACAATTAAAATTTAATTAAAATGAAAATTGAATTTAAATGAAAGATTGAAATTCCTTTCAGTGAAGAACATCCTCCGGAGGTGACGGCCGAGGAAAAGTCAGTCCCAGAGGAGCAGAACGGAGACATCGAGATGAAGAGCCCGGAGCCATTGGCGCCAGAGGAGATCCCCAGTGCGACGCCAGAGCCATCAGAAGAAGCCTCGAAGCCCCTGGAGGACGCGCCGTCCGAGGCCCCAGAGATCCCAAACCCCAAAAAGCGCAAGAGAACGGACTCAAACTCAAGTTCCTCGTCATCGTCAAGCAGTTCCTCCTCGGACAGTGAGAAACCGGAGACCCCAATGGAGCCCTCGAAACCAGAAGCTGAGGAGACCCCGGAGACGCCAGAAGATGCCTCGAAGGCCGCCGCGGAGGTCCCGAAGCCAGAGAACCCGGAGGCAGAGGAGGGTGAGGCCGAGGAGCCCGAGAAGAAGGAATCACTGCCTTCCCCGCAGAAGAAGGAGCCAGAACCTGAGGCCGTGATCGACCTGGCCTCTGAGGACAAGGAGAAGGAGCCCAGGGCCCTCCACAAGACCAGCAGTATCTTCCTGAGAAATCTCGCGCCCACGATAACTAAAGCCGAAGTGGAGGCCATGTGCAAAAGATTCCCAGGCTTCCTCCGGGTCGCCATCGCCGATCCCCAGCCTGAGCGCCGATGGTTCCGCAGGGGTTGGGTGTCCTTTGAGCGCCAGGTGAATATCAAGGAGATCTGCTGGAGTCTCAACAACATCAGACTTCGCGACTGCGAATTGGGGGCTATTGTCAATCGCGATCTCATCAGAAGAATCAGAACTGTCAATGGTATAACAGCTCACAAGCAGGTGGTTCGTTACGATATTAAACTGTCAGCGAAGATTGTTCACAATCTGGACACGAGACTCGGCCTCTGGAGTGAGCAGAGGAAGGAGGAGAGCGATAAGGAGGGCAATGACATGGAGCAAGCGGCATTTGGACTGTCCTCCAAGAATCCGGTGCTCAAAAATATCACCGATTATCTGATTGAGGAGGCCTCCGCCGAGGAGGAGGAACTCCTCGGCATGTCTGGGGACCAGGAGGAGGGCCAGCTCGGCGACGGAGACGGCCCCATCGAGCGCGATCCCACTCTCATCAAAGTACTCGATCGATTGATACTCTACTTGAGGATCGTACACTCCGTCGACTACTACAATCACTGCGAGTATCCTAATGAGGACGAGATGCCCAACAGATGTGGGATAATGCATGTCAGGGGGCCTCCACCAGTTGCCAAAGTCTCCTCGTCGGAGTTGAGTGAGTACAGCAGAAATTTCGAGGGAAAAATGTCGGCATTCCTCGCACCAGTGGCAACAGTGCCATCCGAGGAGTTTGAAAAACTCGGGGCCAAGGATGCCGAGGCCGAGGTCGAGAAATTCGTCCAGGCTAATACTCAGGAGTTGTCCAAGGACAAGTGGCTCTGTCCACTCAGTGGGAAAAAATTCAAGGGACCTGATTTCATAAGAAAGCACATCTTCAATAAACACGGGGAGAAAGTTGCTGAGGTGAAGGCAGAGGCTGAGTACTTCAATAATTATCTCAAGGACCCCAAGCGACCGATTCTCCCAGAGCATCCTGGCAATAAAGCGCCTGTGAGAGAGACGCCTCGGGAGAACTTCCCTCATTATGGGGGCATGGGAGGGGGGTGAGTGTTTATAAAAAAATATTAACACTTTATTAATGTAAAAAAGGCAATCGTTGATTCAGCCGTTTCATTTTATTTTCACTTGTCCCATTTTTGATCATTTTTTTAATCAAACGATTCTTCGATTCATCGATTTATCATCTCGACTGGATTATAAGACTCCAAAAATAATTGAGATCCCAAGTTCTTTGGGAAGACAACAATTTAATTAACTTCACAACGCATTTAATTAATTAGGGATGATCTTAATTGAATATTTAATAATATCTCTTGATAATTATATCGGATATGAAAGCCATTAATTTTAAACATTGAATTCTGTAATCTTTCTGGTAGAGAGAGCCCACGGGATCTAATTTCATTGCCAATTAATTTAAATTTCAAACTACTGGGCAGCAGGAAGACGAGAACGCAATGAATTCAATATTAATGAGTACACATAATTAAATGAACGAATAATTCATGTTCATGAGTTAATTAATTAACCAACAGCTCTCGCTTTCCCAACTTTTGGGAAATAAAAATCAATTTCCTGATTTGTTTTATTCAGCCCAGAATTTTAATTGGCTATTATGATTTCAGTTTCGGTGGCTTTGGAGGTGGTAACTTCGGCGCCTCCCGAGGAGGTTTCGGCGGTGGCTACGGAGGTGGTTTCGGCGGTGGCTTTGGAATGCCACGCCCAGCACGAGGTGGCTTCAACCGAGGACGGTAAGACAATTTCAACCGTCAAACACTCCATATTTAATAAATAAATCAGATAAACTGCCAACACCTTCACACACTCACACTCTCAAATTAATCATCATCTGATAACTAACGATATGACATTATCATTCTTGGGAAAAAATGAGACTGGTTATCTATCGTGGTTTATAATGATGCTTCCAGGGCCGCTCCAGAATCTACATCGAGACCAATTATTAGTTATAATGACCTGGACCATTTAGACGACGATATATTCTAATTTTTTCACAAGAGAAAATTCCTGGATCATTCAATTAACGACACGTTACGTATTATCGATATCATTGAGGCACCAGTCGCTTCAGTAAACACTTCCATCAATAATTATAGTTACTTTTTTTTCTCTTAATAAATTACTTTAATTACTTTACTTCCACTTTTATCCCTCAGTAACTCGACTCAAAATGATTTTAAAATTATCAATACTTCCAATACTGGCGCCTCGATGGTTCAACTTACGTAGAAAAAAAAGATAAAATTATTGTAAATACGTGGAAATTATTTAGACAATGAAAATAATGAACATCAACTCACTAAAGATGACGAACTGCCGAGATAAACAAGTAAATGTATTCGTTGTAATCAATCTGTCACTGAATTTTATTAAAGAAAATGTCCCATCCACTCCTGTTTCACCTTAAAATTAATAAAAAAATGACATAATAAAATAATGGAAAACACTTAGATATTTATTTGTTTATTTTCAAATGCACGTGAGGATAAACCACCGCTTGAAGTTACATAAATAATTGAATAAGAAAGAAAAAAAACTGATTGTTAATTGTCGAAGGGACGACAAGTGAAATAAAGCTAATGGTTTTTATCGTTTTTGCCAATTTCCAGTGGTGGCGGCGGCGACTTCCGGCCGGTTATTCACTATCGAGACCTCGACGCACCGAGAGAACCCGATGAATTTTTGTGAACAATATATTTTTAAAGATCTTTAATTACTATCGACTGACACCATGAATTTATCATTGACAATTCAATTCCACATTTGACGAATTGCAATTTGCAGGATGTCTGGGTGTACTTTGACGTACGCTCAATGTAAATACTGACACGGCAAATTGTATTAATTGATCGTTTCATTAATGTGTGAACACATTGCATTGTAATTAATCGATATTGTCGATTTATTAGGGACGGGGGAGGAGCGGAATTAATTTTTTAAGGTATTCGTACAATTTCGTGGGGTTTTTTGGTCTTGAGATGTAAGATTTGAGGGGTTGGAGATTAATAAATTCGGCTAATGCCTTGGGAATTGTCGACGTACATTTTTTTATCCTTTTGCTGTGACTGGGGAGGCTTTTTTTCTCGGTGGAGTGGAATTTTCGAGTAATGAGATGTGAATCTGCGTAGATTTTGACAGAAAAATCTGAGAACTTCCTCAGGACGTTCTATTTATTCAGATTTATTTCGGGCCCGGGGCACCTTCAGCCGAACGTTATCTAGATTGTTTTTGTTTTGATTTTTTTATCTGCAAAAAAGCGTTCATTTAGAAATCCTCCGATCCTCCGCACACTCGGCAATAATTCAAAAAAAGCTCTTGGCAGAAATTTTTTTGGATTTTTTAATCAGCACTCGCGACTCTCAATTGTTTTCCATTGTTCCTCTCGCTTATTTAATTTTTTATTTCATCCTCTACTCAATTATTTCTCGAACCGCTCTTTGAAAATGTTTCCAATTTTCTCTAGTTTTGTATATTTTATATATTTATTACTCTTGGGGATCGATTTTTACAAGAAAATCGTTACCAATGGTCTTTTTAATATAAATAAAAATTCAAAACAAAAATTATCGAGATAACGCTCGGCTGGGAGTGGAGTCAGGCCCGAAATTGAAGGAAATTTGAGGTGAGAGGACATGAAATTTTGTCTCTCTTGAAATTATTGCTCATTTTTCCAACGATTTTTCCCCCTTTTCTGCATTTTCTCCAACATTTGGATAAATTTTATTTCCAACAATAAATAATGCCAAATAAATCCTCATAGATTTTCTATCATTTATTTATTACTATTCCTCAGGACTTCAATTACCAAAAAGAAATGAACAAGTGCTTCTGCAGTTACAACGTCTTCCCATTGCTCCGCCCCAGCATTTCTCGAGACAATGACTTCCCGATATACTTTTAACGAGAGAGAGAAATTAAAAGAGAGAGAGCAATCGGTGAACACCGCAACAAGGCTTCTCATTTATTATAATCAATAAATATTAGGTATAATAATATATTTATTAATGATAATATTAGTATTGTTCTATCTGGACAGGAATAGTTTGTTTGTTTGTTTGTTGTTTTTCTTTTTTCACAATATGGACAAATTTTTTATTGTAGTCTTACGTATAATGTAATTACTCTTTCACTTCTCTCGCAACTGTCAATTATTATTTTACACTGTCAATTGATTAGTGAGTGCTTTCGTCACATTAATTATCATATTCTCTCAAAAAATATTATAGTCCGTTGTAATTTGATTTCGCTTTTACTTGTGAGGACAGGGGATGATACATTGTTGCGTCCGTGATTCTCTACTGCGAATCCTTTCCTCTCTAGAATATTTTAAAACGACTAGGCTTTTTGGTAAACCAAAAAAAAATTCAGAGGCCTCGGAAGTGAAAAAAACATTCAATCGCCGAAAATGAATAAAAATGAATGAAAATTAAGGTATAGCTCGAAAAATTCTCTCTCGCCTAGAGAAAAGAATATTGAACCTCGTTTTCTGTATTTGTTGTTAGAAATTCTATTTAATTTCTAATGGAAGTCGTTCAAAAAAGTTGATAAATTTTTTTTCTGCAGAAATTTTTGGGAATTCATTTTTAAGCTTTTCCTTTTGTATCTTCTCTGCTTTTTCTCGACGAAATGAGAGAAGAAACTTCTTTGAAAATTCTTGCTCAAGAAAGATCCAAAACAATTAAAATTGTTCCTTTGTTTCTGTAAATAATTAGGGGGCGAGAATTCTCAGCGAGAAATTCAATTGTTTTGTCGAGAACAAAATAATTGAAGCTCAAATTAAAATTGCAACAACTCGAGAAATTCGTACCGAGTGAAAAATTTATAATCTTCGTCTACACGAGAAATATAAAAAAAATATTGTCAACTATTTATAATGAATTCCCTGGATTTCCCCATGTTTTCCACTCCCAAGGCCCCGCAATCATCATAAACCAGCAGATGACAACAAAAATTATCACTCTACACGACATGTACTTACAATTATGAACTATCTCCCCCTAAGTAACTCTGCATTAAAATAGTTTTCGTATTTATAATTATTATGCAATTGATACAATGAAGCAAACTTCCCTAAATTCTAACCTTAACCTAATATTGCATCTCTACTGCAAGTGGAATAACTCAATTAAAACCTAAAAAAAAAAAAACAATAACCACTCGATATGATTCACAAAAATACTTAATTAAAATTCAACGCAAATTGCCCTTTATTTATACACGTATTCACGATTAAACCATGATAATATGATAATAACAAATGTTATTGGCATTCACTGAAACTGAATGAGACGAACAGAACTCAACAACTGTGTCTACTAAAATTATAATTACAAAAAAAAACACATTTGTTCTAATATAATTAAATTCTTTGAATAATCGTCGCAGTATATCTATTATTTAATAACTGCAGGCAAGTCGCTGTATTCTCTGAATTAATCTAAATGAGTTATAGCTTTATCCAGAAATGATAATTGTCGATCTAAATCTGGAAAGTACCCTTGATATATATTTTTTTTTACAACAGACACTTTAACAGCTCTTGCATACTTAACTACACATTTAAAATTCCATGATTCAATGGTCGTGAAGTCGACAAATAAAAATAAAATATTTTAAATTCATTGAATTATTTGAACAATTGATAGTTGAAGAAATTAATTTCGTGGAATGTATCGAAATTTATTAGCTCGAGGAAATGATCTATCTCCCCGATATATATTTGAAATAATTTATTGATACATTTGTTTAACTTGAATACTCCACCAGTGGAAATAATATTCAATTGTTATAATAAATGCCATATTAAAAAAAAAATAAATAATGGAAAAAAGTACGGAGGGAGTCTTGACAAAAGAAATCAAAAAATTCTTCTCCAATCGACGAGAATTCGTTAATTGGGATAATTAATTCGTAACGAGAGAACTGCTCGTGTGGATTATCCAAAAATCCCTGAACTCTTCATGATTTAAACACAAAATTGGAAATTAATGTACTGGTACATTTGGTTAATTGAATTCTCCACCAGTGGAAAGAATATTCAATAACTAATAAATGCCACATGTCCGGGATAAATCAAGAGAAAGTAGAGAGGGAAGTCTTGATATAACGAAGAGAAATGCAATTTTTCGATTATGGAAGTTTAGCTCGTCTCCGCGTACTCCCATGAGGAAAATAAACCTCGAGGTGAGGTTCAGACGCATGAGAAAAATCAACAACTTTCTATAAAAAAAATCTATTGAAATTCTCTTGAAATTATTCGAGAAACTTTTCACTCGAATTCCCCTAAAAATTAACTCTCCCCCAACTTTTGACTACAAATGTTCAGAGAAAAATATCCACCGAGTTCTGCCAGATTTTTTGAAACCGATTGGCCAATGAAACAACTAAAAACAGATAAAAAAAGAACTTGAAAAAGAAAAAACCTCCCGACGTTTTTCTATTCAACAGTTCAATAGTTAATAAAATTTAACAAAATTCTACTAAAACCCCCAGAGAACTCCTACACATCCCCAAAATGATTTCAATAGAATATCTCAAAGAGTACGCAAGTCTTATCAATTGACTTTTTCCACGCGAGTGAACTCTCGCCTCCGGGAAATGGGGAGACAACTCGTGGAATGTGGAATGTGCTACACACATGCTCATGTATATATGTTTTTTTTTTGTTTAAGAAATACACCAAATTTTTTTGGATTAGTAGTCCCTAGGTATCTATCGGAGTCAAAACCATCAGCACTATAACATCCTTTTAAGATTATTTTGTGTTCTGCTCGGGTTTTAGGCATTTACCAGTTATGGCGTTGTTTTATGCAACTTTTGAAAATTTTTTTTTTCATTTTTTCCTTCTTATTTTCCACGAGGGGATGAACGTGTACTTGTGGTTGACAGGCCTTCTCCTCGACTTCGGCTTCTGTGCAGTGAATGAAGACCTTCACCTGGACAACATTCAATTTTACTTTATTTTGTTTAATTTAATACTTTTCGTATTTTCCTCTCATTATTTTATTTTTATTTTACGTTTTTGTGAGGTCTTCAGGTTTCATGGAAGACTTACAGAGCTCCAGAGGACCTCATCAAGAGTTTACAGATGCTCATAAAAGTCTTATAAGCCTTACAGGTTCTATAGAAGCCTTATAAGCCCTCCTTGAGGCCTCCTAGGCCTTAGCGAAGTCAAATAGGCCCTATAGAACCCTTATTCAGTCTCACTGAGACCTTAGGAGCCCCTACTAAGACCTTTTAATCCCTTGGAAGGGTCTTACGAGCCTCACAGACCTCATCAACGCATGAGTTTTTATGAGGTCTCAGAGAAGACTGATAAAGCTTGACGAGCCCTCACCAAGAGCTTAAAAACCCTCATACAAGCCTTACAGAGCTTGACAAGCCGCCGAAACGATTACAAGCCCTGATAAAAGCCTTATAAGTTTAGGAGGCCCTTATGAAGGACTTGTAGATCCTTATAAAAACCTTAGAAGGCTCGCAGACCTCGTTGAGACCTTACGTGCCCTAAGGAAGGTCTTACAGACCCTTGTAGAGGTCTAGTCACCCTTCCCAATTCTTAGCAAAGCTTAATTTCATATGAGGGTTTCTGAAAGACTTATAGAACTTGACAGGCCATGAGTAAGGTCTTATAGACCCTCATTGAAGCCTTATAGAACTTGACAGGCCTTCATCAAGGTTTCGCAAGCCCTTATAGAGGTCGGGAGACAATAATGAAGGCCTCGTAGGCCCCCATAGAAGTCTATAACCCTCATAGAGCTCGGGCGACCTTCATCAAGGCCTTGCAGACCCTTCTAAACCCTTATAAGCCTC
>JAPYZM010003894.1:0-20638 GCA_030522845.1 Psyttalia concolor
GGTCATGAAACGTCGACATTTCAAAAAATTAGCGATTTGCATTTTCGGGGTGAAACCAATAACTTCCTATCGGGAAGTTAAAAATCCCCAGGCTTTAACGTAAGTTCATTAGAAATGGATTATTAAATATTGTTTCAGTGAAAATTTTATGAAATTCACGAATTTTCAGCAACAAGAAATCGGGAATAGTTTAATGTACATAAACTTTTAATGAAGTATGAATATTCAGTGCCGAATAATTGTTCCTCAAAAAATTCACTAAATTTGAAAGACCTAATAAATCGATCGTTTTATTCCAATAGGAATTTTCATTGGAAGATTCAATCCTCTGATTCGTCTGTTGCAGGGGGAATTTGCTGGTCTTCGATAAGCAACGGCAAGTGCAAAGAGCTGATGAACCAGGGTGTCACGAGGCAGGAGTGTTGCGCATCAAACGCAGCAGCCGCGACTGCTTATTCCGACGAGGATCTCGACAGTGGGAGTTTGTTCTTCTGGCGGGTGCTCGGGGGTGGCGTTCAGTGTCGACCGTGTCGAGGTATTGATAAAATTTAGATAATCAACGGAAAAATAATGATCAATAAAAACAATAAAACGGCCAGAGAATTTTGTAATTTTCCGTCGTAACTTCCCAAAAAAAGTCAGAAATTTTTTTTCAAAAATTTGATGAAAGTTAAAATGGAGTTGAAGATTAATAATTATTAGTTATTGCCCAACGTTTCATCCTCCGGAGTTCCTTTATTTTCCAAATATTCTAAATCCTTACACCGCGAGAATTTTTTCAACGAAAATTATCATTCTCTTACGCTTTGGCAGCTCGGAAAAAAATTAGGTAACCGCACAGTAGAATCCGACATTGTCAACAAAATTTATGCAAACGTCTATATAATTTTCAATAAAAAGTCAATAAATTGTACTGTACAATTTTCCACGAAAAACTAAATACCTTTTTCCGAAAATTCAACAAAAAATTACGTAAAAATCGAAATCAGAATTTTTATTAGGTTAACAAAAAAAAAAAAATTCACTGATCGGTCATTTTTGCCAAACTTTTCTCGCTTTGCAAACAAGTCAACGAAACTGTCAACAGCTGTATACGTAAAATTGTATTTCTCTAGAGTAATCTGCAATTTTTACGCAAATCGCTTTAAAAATACGATATCATCCCTTAAATTTTAAGATTTGATTCCACAATCGGAACTGAGTCCAGTAATTTTTCCTAAAAACTTCCCTCCGTGTAAAGTTCTCCGCAACAAGTCATATTGAAGTGCATCAGACTGCATGAATAATCCTCATCAATTGCCAAATTATGTGCAAACATTGGAGAAAAATAATTAAACTCAATGCTTATTTTGCAATTAACACTTCGGTACTGACTCAACCAAACAATATCCCTCAACGTCGGTAAATGAAATTAATCTATTAAACCGTAAATAAGTAACACAACACAAAACCATAACTTTATCGGATTGCAGTTGATACTAGCAATAGACGTGTGCAAACAGACCCATTTGTTTACACACCACTACCAACCGCAATCCAATAAAGCATCGATTTTATGTTGTTTTATTAACTTCTTAATAGATTAATTTCATTCGCCGACGTTGAGTGCTGTTGGTCGGTTGGATCAATCCAAGAATACGAGTTGCAAAATAGATAGAAATATTCATTTCTTTTTCTAATTTGTTGCATTATTATTTTTCATCCCTACTACAATTTCAGTTTTGTATGCGCCTCATTTGTCAACCGGCCTTCTCCTACTTTTTCCCTCCTCCTTTATTATTTCTGCGGTCTCGTGGCCCCGTTAGTTTTGACTTTATTTTGGTTTGCAGTAATTTTCGCAATTTTTAATGAAAACTAGAATCAGACGCGCGCTGAGCACGCGTAAGCATATTTCCCGGGTGCCATTTAGATTTTTTCCTTTGTTTAATATTTCATCAGTTTTTTTATAGAAAAGTTAAAAAAATTGCCATTTATTTTAGGAATAAACACAACAGATTAAATTTTTTGACAGAAGATTAGAATTTAAAATTTTATTTTCAATCAGATTCGGATTCTGTGTCGGAGCCGGCTCATTTCCCATCGATATAGGCTATTGGCAAGTTCCTCAAATGATTTTTCCAACCGTTTTAACTGTTTTTCTGAAAATTGTAAAAATACCAACACGAGGGTGTAAAAATTATTTTGCAAATTCTCCAGGGCACTATGCGGATGTGAAATGAGCTCAGCTTTCGGATGGAAGAAACCCCGAGGCGATAGGAGTAATAGTTTTTGAGATATTGCCGAAAATGTGATCAGCCAGGTGAAAATCTCTGAAATCGGAGGGCCCCAGCGGTCAAAAAATCGCAACTCCAAAAAATTACTAAAAATTAAATCTGATAAGCTTTAATATAAAGCTGAGGAAATCCGTGTTAATTTTTGAGCTACACTCGATAGTTTTCATCGCCGGTTTTGTGCCAAAAACTTCTAAAAAAGAACCTAAAAGTCGCAAAACCGCTAACACAACAACAGGACAAAAATCCATAAATAGAGCAAATTCTGTAAAAAATAAAAATACGTATACTATACAGTTTAGATGTATAGTATAGTAAGAATAGATCGCTGACAAAAATGTTACCCTCTTTTTTTTAATGAAGGGATAAAACACATTTGCAAAAGCCCAATTCGCACTGGGATCTTTCTGAAGAAGGAATGCAGCGAACTGATGAACAATTTTTTGGTTACTTTGATTTATACAGAGAGCTGTGCAGAGGTTCGCTGTGAGGAGGGAAAGAAGTGTGTTGTCAGACGAGGAAGGCCGAGGTGCGTCTGTAGTCCGGAGTGCAAGTCCCCACGTGGCGGAAGTGGACCAGTCTGTGGTACCGACGGCAGAAGCTACCGTAGCCTGTGCAGGCTCAAGAAACACGCATGCAAGAAAGGAAGCCACGAGCTCACTGTTGCCTACAACGGCTACTGTCAAAGTGAGTCGCTAGATTCATCTTCAAATAAATCCAAAAATTAGGATGTCTAATGATTGATTAAATTAAATGAGATCGAATAAATGAAAAATAAAAGAAATTACGGAGCTGACTGGGAAAGGAATCTAAAGTCGAATCACTTACGCTCGTAACTGCGGTCAATTATTGTTACATGAACGCAATTTATAATTTTATATTCGTAAATTACTTCAAAATTACCATAAATACCCTCCAAGTGCTTTTCCACTTACCATTACGTTTTTTCAATGATTTAAGAATTCGTTGTAAATTGTGAAATATAATAAAAAATGAAAATTTTCGAGTCTGAGTCTGAATTAAAGTTAATTCTATAATTTTTTAAATGGACACTTATTTGATAATAAATGATTCTACAAAAAAAATTATAACAAGCTTGTGTTATCGTTAATAAAAATTGAAAAGAAAATATTAATACTCGACTGGCCTGACATGGGAACAAAATTTCAGAGAATATTTCATTTAAAATGCGACCGATTGACTTTTTTCACTCAAAATAATTCTTCACAATTAAGAAAAAAAATCATTCGGGCAATGAAAGTCGAATAATTCCATTCTCCACTAAATCAATAAAAACAACGCAAAGTGAAAAAAAAATTGTTATATCGGAAGATAAAAATTCGAAATGAGCTCACACAGACACTTAGTGAGACGTAAAAATGCAAGTCTCGTGCGTCGAGTCCACGGCTCTTATAATCTAAATCGACACCCTCGGACCGCAATGCTCGGGTAAAAGGATATCAGAAAGTTGGCGTGCGTTCGTTCGTGCGTGCCATTGCCCAGTCGTTTCAAGAGCGGAAAAGGGAAATGAATCGGCTTAGTACGCGTTACTCTGTGTACCCCGGCATACCTATCGAATTACTCACCATCGGCAAATTAATTTTCACGTCATTGATTCATATTTCCCGGCAAATCTAGACCACACTGGGCCTCAAATTCGATATGACTCAATACAAGCGTAAATGAGATAATAAAGAATTTTGTTTTTCGAATTCAATAAATTTTTCTTTCATTTTTGTCGCTAATTATTTGATTTGAAGTGGTAAGAAAAAAATGGAATCAATTGAATCGAACGAGAGACATAACTTTCGCCTACGAATTTGTAGAGTAAAAAATTCGCGAGTTTCTGAGGCAATTGTTCTCTTAATGTCTCGGTGACTGTCACTATTTCCATTTCTGTCGCTCCAAAATTATTTCGTGAATATAATTTCAAATTCATTAACGACGAGTAAACGAAACATCTTATGCGAGAGAAATTTCCTATTCCTTTTGCCTATCTAACATTCGCTTGACACGAAAAAATATTTTCATCACGCTGTGTCGGAAAAGCACTTTTTAGTCACTCGACGCAAAGCGGAGAGTGACTGAAAAGTTACTTTTCCGACACAGCACAAAAGTAACTTTTCAGTCACTCTCCGCTTTGCGTCGAGTGACTAAAAAGTGCTTTTTCGACACATTGAGATGAAAAATATTGTTCGTAACACGTGAAATGATAAGCCTTCGGCTCCTGATATAAACCTCCCAATCGCCAAAAACCATTTTTTTTCACTTGTTACTAAATATACTATTTCTTATTAATTCATATTGTTCGTTTTTTCCCCAAATTCGCCGGCTGCCGAGGGAATAAAATTGTAAACATATTAAAATAAAAAATTAAAACAGAAAATAAAATTGAACAATTGAATTAATTAATTAAATAAATAAAAATTGTAAGAATAATAAAATAAAATCGCTCCAGAGCACCGCCCAAATTATTTCTCCCCAGTTTCAACAATTCTCCAATCTATCAAAAGAGCCGAGCCACACCCCCCCAAATCAACCGATTTTCTCCTCAAATCAACCTCTAACTTTTCCCAATAACTAAAAGAAAAAACCACCGCCAAAACTACCCAAAAAACGCAATGCAAAAAAAAAAGAAATCATCGAACCCCATATAAACCCCCGAATAATAACGTATAAAGTGTCGAGCAGGTTCGTGCGAACGCGTACGCTGCGGCCAGGGTCGAAGCTGCCTGTTGGATCAGAATCTGAGTCCTCACTGCGTGAGGTGTGCTCGCAAGTGCCCCCAGGCACCTCACCAGGTCGCGAGCGCACGACCTGTCTGCGGAGCCGACGGAAACACCTACAAGAGCGCCTGCCACCTGCGCCTCGCCGCCTGCCGAGCTGGTCGGGCCATTCCCGTCGCCTATAAGGGCCACTGCAAACGTGAGTCTCCTCTCTTTTTTTTCTCTCTCTCTCTTCATTTTCTCTTGTACACATTTTTATTTTCATTTTCTCCAGTTTTTCCCTCCCTCCCTCTCTTCTCACTCTAAAAACTCTTTTCGTCTCTCAAGCCTGCCCCCCCCCCCCCCCTCCCCCCCCCCCCCCCCCCCCTCTGTCTTCTCTGGTGCCCCCCTCTTTTTTCTCTTTGTTTTCTCTGGTTCACCACTTTTTTTTTTTACTCTTGTGTACTCTCTCTTACGCCTGCTCCTTCGGAGCCAACATCACGGCCAATGCCACGACGAAGTCAAGGACCCTCTCCGTGGCCATCCGAGGAGTGTTATTCGGTATTAAGGTGGGACGCATTTTAAAATAGAATTTTTACAAGTCCCAGTACCCACACCCCACCCCGGGCCAATCGCCAAACCTGGTAGACGGATGGAAGAAGTAGCGGTTCGGTGGGGCGGTGGAAGAGGGAGGGAGGAGGCGGCGGGACGGGGGAAGGGGGTATTTGGTTTTTTTGTCGACTTGTTTTATTTTTGGACGGGGGGTTATTTTAAACTCCCGATCAGCGGAGGATGTACTTAAAATTAAATTGCAACTGGTGTCACATAAATTGTTGATATTATTTTTATGGAATGAATTTTGGTTTTTAGATGGGGGAAAGGGAGGGGGATTTTTAATCGAGGAGTTTATGGCTAATTAATTGGTTGGCATGAGTTTTGCCGTGTTGGGGAAGGTTTTTTTATTATTTTCGGGGTGCACGGAGAGGTTGAGATTTGGAGTCTAGTGAAAGTTTTAAATTCATTTTCTTTAGGGGGAATTAATTAGTAGAATTCATTCCGATCACATATAAATGAACAGTAATTTTCGATGTAAGGCCTGATTTTTCTAACGAAGGCGACTTTTAATCCGAGCCGAAGCCGAGGATTATCCTTGTGCGATTAAAAAAATGCTTTCAGGTCGAGGGACGAATGTAATTTTACGTCGATAGGCCCGAAAATCGCACTTACAGTCGAATTTGTTTCGGGCGGAGTGACATAAGAAGCTTTCCGTCCCGGCGGGAGCAAAGTGACATTTCCCTTCCGCCTCGCGGGAGGGAAATCTAATTTTACTCCTACGCCGGATCGGAAAATCGGGTTCTAACCACGGAAAGTAAAATAAAAAAACCCTTACCCACGTGCTTATCAATCTCGCCTTCGGGTCGGCTGATAATTCTGTCCGTGGGCAAGGGTCCTTTATTTTACCTCCCTAGGTTAAAAATATCCTATTTCTGCCTCCAAGAACCGAAAGTGAGCATTCTATCCTCGCTTCACTCGGTTAGAATAGTATATTTCTCACCTAGGGAGGAAAAGTAGACAAGTTTTCCTCACGTGCAAAATTACGAGCCGAGCCGCAGGCGAGGGTTGTAAGCACGTGAGAAATACTTGTCTGATTTTCCTCCCGAGGGATGAATACGATTTTTCTGCCAAAATGGAGGAAGATGAGCGTTTTTAACCGAGCGAAGCGGGGTTAGAATGCTCACTTTCGGCCCATGTAGGCAGAAAACGCTCATTTTCGTTTATATCGGCAGAAAAATCGTATTCAACCCTCGAGAGGAGAATCAGACAAGCATTCCCCACCTGCTTACGATGAATACTAATAATTATTGTTACAATGAGTAATTTTGCACGTGAGGACAACTTGTCTAGTTTTCTTCCCTAGGGAAGAAATATATTATTTCGATCATTTGCAAAGGAAAAGAGACTATTCGCCAGTTACTGAACGTACTATTACTGGCAAATCCTATCGTTCGCTGCATGTGAACCAAAAATCTCCCCCTCTTCTGATTCACATTCGAGAACATTCTGTTTTTTTTAAACGCGAGTACTGATCTAGCTAGCCATTAATGATAACTAGACAGTTCTTGTCAAGTTTAGGCAAAAATTCTTGCCCCCAATATGGTGGAAGGATATTCATTACGCCTAATATTTTAATCATTACTCCTCTAGCGCTGGTATACATCGAAAAAGAAAATGTCATCTGGCTCGCTACGACAAAATATTTTCAGCAAACAACGTCGCGAATTCGACAATAATGACAATTAACCCACTAATTAAAAAATACTATTGTTTAACCGGAAAAAAAAATATCTGCACTCCCAGCCTGAAATAAAATCCAAATGATTTACGAGAGAAAGGCAAATGACGTGTCCGGTGAAATTTGTATTTTATTTTTATATCTGCATATATTCAGCATCCCCGCATAAGTGATTCCAAAAATAATATCTCTCCCCTTGCCCTCCCGGGTCTTGACTCACGCGCCACCAACCTGGATGAGGCGCACGGTACCATGCCGTGTAAACACATCGTATAAACTGGTATGTCGGAATGCAGGATATGCATTTGGTGTGGCGCTTACGTACCAAAACTCTGTTTACCGTTCCATTTGTCAATATTAATGTCCCCATCTGCCGTGGACATAAAATAGTGTAATAAACATTGGATGAAGAGTCAGATAGGGACAGCGGGAGGGGGAACTTAGCAGGAGAGAGAGAGAGAGAGAGAGAGGGGGGAGAGAGGAGTAAGGCACTTTTTTTAAAGGTGAATACCACGTCTTACTCCCGACGCGTACTCGAATACGAGTCATGTCCTTGTGGCGTCCTTGCCCTGCGGTCAATGACCGCACACCAGGCGCCCACGCAACTTCTGCAGTTGTCTCAGGCGCGTTAAACTTTTTTACGAGACACAAATTTTTGTTAATAAAAAAACCAACGGGAATCCTTTTACAGGTTTTTTTTCCTGCTTTAAATGCATTTGTTTGAGTTTTTACTCGAGGCTCGACAGGTTTTTTTTTTCGTCTCAGACGATTCATTCAAGTGATTAATTTCGTTACATTCTAATGAGCATGGCCTAATATGTCTGGTAATAATAGTTTATGTCAAGGGTTAGGTGAAAGCTTGCTGTTCATAATAAGTGTTGGTACTTTTTGATGCGTTAGTACATTTTGTTGCTTTTATGCAGCTGGCGAAAAAAGGAAAATAGTATATTTCGTACCGAGTGAAAAAAAAATGGTTTTTGCGAGTGGAAGGTACTCGCCTTTTCGGATCGTGATATAATCTCACGAGTCAAAAACCACTTTTTTCACGTCTTACGAACAATATTAGAGTGACTGAAAAGTTACTTTTCCGACACAGCGTGATGGAAAGTATATGAAAAATATGTATAATTTGGGCGGATTAATACATGGTTCACCTATGTATAAAATTTATATCAATAAAATATGAAGCACATGTTAATTGATATTTTATATAAATTTTATACATAAAATAAGCCAGTTTAGTATAAAAATATATATACTTCCCGGGCTATATATTTTTCCTCGTGGATTTTTGTATGTACGATTTATACATAAAATCCAATTGACAACCCATTCTGATATAAAAAAAATCTGCTGAGAGTATATCATATACAAGCTTCTAGAATAAAATGTGCTCAATTCTCTATATTCAATAAGAACGGGAAATGGTATCAAAGCCTGGCTCAATCTTATTTCACGGAAGTCGGGCTACGCTTGTTACCCAATATTGGCCCAGTACTGGGGCCAATATTTGGAAACCGGGCTTCGCACGGGTTTATGACTCGCGTATTGAACTAGTACTGGCTAAGTCTAATTGCAGGTAGTAGCCGCAGCTTCGCAAGCGCTGGGCGAACGCTGGGTCAAGTTTGGCCCATTCCGCGTGTTCTCTCAAGATTGCCTCATATTTTGAAAAATAAAATATTTCAGTTCACTGATTATTTGAAAAATATGCTCACAAGGTTACCCGAGACGATCAATTATACCGCACGCAAAACGTAAACGTAATTACGTTTAATATGTCTTTTACGATTTCTGAAACGTATTTTGTACTTGAAAATGGAGTATAAATTATCCTCAAAATTGCCGTAATTATGGTTATAATCATAATTAACTATGCTTCGCCCCTAAATTACAATGATTTTTCCATATTTTATCTTCACCCGCTCATAATTTAACAATTTTTTTAAATAAAAAAAAAAACCAAGTGTAAAGCTCAGTTTCTTTAAATTTACGGTTAAGCAAAAAATACGTTTAATGAAGCATAAAAAGCGCATTATCTGTAACGTAACGTGTAAGGTAACGCAATAATATAAACCCCCGAATTCGCTTAAGCAGCCTCATTGAGAAAAAAAAATCCTTTTGCCAATCAAATCTTCTTCGGACAGTAATTTAAAGTTAGTTTTTGTGTGAACATCCACGAAAGGAATTTTATATTGCTTCAAAATATCCTTGTGACGTCACAGAAAACCACTGGCTAGGATTTGGAACGGGTAGGATGGGATCCGGAATTATTCTCAATATCAAATGTTCAAGAAATTTTTACTGAAAAAATGATTAGTCCGGGCCGGGATTCGAACCCGAGACCTTCCGATTCTGCATCGGGCGCTCTTTCCAACGGAAATATCTGTCATTTGGTTTTCCAAAAAATATTTGATGGACATCATATATTCTGTGTCTGTAGTATTCCGGTCTCAACTGTCGACTTATTCAGTAAAAATTCCTTGTAAATTTCATGTTAAGAATAATCCCTGACCGCATCCAACCTATTCCAAATCCCACCCAATGGTTTTCTGTGCCATCACAAGAATGCGAAACGCCATATAAATTCCCTCTTGTGCTGCTCTAAAAAAAATTCTCAATTCAATAAAACACAATTTACATTCAACCCTCTCTGCGTCTCCCCTCAATCACATCAACCAATGTCACCCAAAAAATGTCAATCAATGATTCATCCAATTTTCCACTGTTAATCCAACAATTACCGTTCAACCATCATCCAAGGTTGAGCACCATCTTCTTACTCCAAGCGTCTGCCACCCGATTTCCAGACGCCGTGAAGATCTGCACATTGCCCAGCTTTTACCTCTCCAGCACGCGGTGTCGACGGCATTATAGCCAGGAGGTAAAGGACGAGCCACGGCACACTCACTTCGTCCTCCTTCTTCACTCGTTTTTTTTCCCTTCTTATTTCATGTCTTGTCCTCCCCCCCCCCCCTCTTCCTCTCCTTCTCTCGCCCGTGTACTGATGCCTTCTCTGCAAGTGCCCCCTCCCCTCCCCCGCGGACCCGGCATTCGCCGAATGTTATACGTTTTATACTGGGTGCCGAAGGTACTGAGGAAAAGATCAAGAGAGGGTACCTCTGGGGAGTCTACCGGTGTGTATGCACTCGACGAGACGCTGAGCGGTGAAGGGTAGGGTATATGCCAAAGGGGCCCCCGCGCGGATTGCCTCACAAACAGCAAAAGAGTGCTGCACGCTGGCGTACACTAGCTGCGGCGTCTGGCTTGTACCCCGCTCGTCCAACGCCCAGACGGTTATTTTTATGTTTTATTTATTTAATTTTTCTTTTATTTATTTTGTCTGTTGGTTGTTTTGCCGCCCCCCCCCTTGCAGAAAAGATTGTTGGTTTTGTTTTTTTTTGTTTTCAACATTTTTCCTCGGCCCTTCCCTGCACTCCTGTCGACACTCCTGGTGCAGAGGCGTGCGCCCAGTTTTACCCCCCTTTTCGTTTTTTCATAGCCTGCGACGGGGACGAAAATGATAACGGGCTAATGTCGGCGGGAGACTGGCAGCCAGTGTGGCGACGTTGGGGGACCTTTCTCAAACGATCGTCCCGATCTTCGGGAGGTCCTTGGTATGATTATGGTGAGACGATACTGACTGTCAGAGCTGGACTATGATGATCACTCGTGATCCAGTCGATAAAGATTTTTGTGAATTGAAAAAATTCATAGAGAAAGTGCTTTTTGATATTTCAGTCACCCACTCGATACTGATTCTTAATAATTGAAAAATTTCTTAATAAAATCCTTTTTGGTATTTAATTTGTTTTCTTCGGATGACTCTCTTGATAAGAATCGATGACTGATGATGATGGTGATGAGTGAGAAGTTGAACTCGTCGCGATTTAATCTTGAAATACGTCCGCGGAGAAAAATTTTCGGTAAAAATTTTGGAACTCACGGTTCGTTTGCCGGTTACCGAATTGAGTTGGAAAATTTACGTCTTTCGTTGTCAATAAGTCGGCAATGAAAGGGTAGAGGCTCTCGATGTCCAGCTCATTTTCAAGCTCTCCTTTCAAGCTTGAAGATGGTACTCATACCTAAACCCCATTTTTTTTAACAGGAGATAATACCGATTAAGGACTCCTTACCTCGCAATCGCAGTTAGAAATTATAAAGAGAAGTCACTCGACGGTATTTGACAATTTTTTGGAAATTGCACGCGAGTTTCTGGAAATTACATTTGATAATTACACAGTAGCTTCTCACTTTTGCCTAACCAACTGATTATTTTCCCTAGTCGTAATCTCGACTATTGCGCTCCGGTTCGCGAAAAAATTTTCCCGGGAAATTTTCCGCCAAATATCCCTCGGCCATCAAAATTAATGGCAATATCTCCCTCAAGCTTCCCCTGCAAGACTTCGTCTCTGGATATTATAACTAAAAATTAGGTCTGCTGATGATTTAATTGTTATTTCACCCGAGATGACCCATTATTGTATCCAGCCCTTAATCACAAACCGTTTTACCCCCCTCTCCCTTATATTTTTCTGTCAATGTTATTACGAATGTCAATTGTTACGGCAGTTTTGACTGATTCCATCCGGAGGGTTTTCAGAAATAAATTTTCCTCCATGAGTTATATAAACCTAGACTTTTAGAAAATACTCCTGCCCAGAGGCTGTCACCGTAATAGGATATCCTACTTCCTGGGGGAGGTAGAAAAATGAAAAAAAATTTCTAAAATAAGGAAAAATCACAGAGAGACATGAATTGTTTACTTCCATTTTTTGTTCTCTTATTAATACGTCTTTCTCTTGGGGCGGCTGAGGGGGAGACCGGACAGCGGGGACCAAGAGCATTGTACATAAAGCGTCTCGGTATTCGAGTAAATAAGTAAACAATCCGTAGAGCCGTGGATGGAGGTGTCGCAGTGTAAATATTCTTGAGGAGATGGTGAGGATAATAATAATAAAGAGGTGCGAATGCGGTACCCAAAGATAACCGCAAATATTTCTGCGGAACGTGGAGTTGCATCAGGTGTAAAAAAATATGATTTATTTGATTTTTTTATAGGAAGGATCCTAACTCAAATTTTTCAAAAATAGCTCTGGTACTTGAGAAAAATGGTTAAATCCCAATTGAAAAATAACGACTAAGTTCTCAGTACAAGTGAATTGGAAAAATTAGACACAAATTTTCATGAATTCTGAGATTTTGATACAAAAATGCAATCCCTCCATTTGCAGGCAAAGACACGATTTTGTGGAACTCCTGATATTGAGTTAAACTCAAATCCAAAGAAAGTAATTGTTTAATCTTCAAGAAAATTTAACAGTGGACAGGACTCGAAATCGAGACCGTCAGTGTCCACTGAAGTCCAAAAATTTCCTAATTAGTTTTTCCTTACGACACATTCAACCCTCCTGTCCTTAAATTTCCACCAAATCAATTTTTTTTCCTACCGTTAAACAAACAATTCACGGTTCTTCACGGCACCCAGAAAAAAAATGTTTTCACCAAAATAAATTCAATTCCCCCAACAAAATCCTCATAATCAAACTGCACCTAATTATCCCCATTGTCGCGACGACCAAAATCTGCACAGCCGAGGACATTTTCTCCCGTACAAGTCTTCATTTCTCCCCAACTAATAAATCCTCAAACTACCAACGATCTCATTACACCAGTCCGTCCCTCATTTCCCAAGAGCCTCCACTCGTATCCACCTAATTCCAACTAAACTCCAATCTAATTGCTCGAATTAACCGAATCCCAAGAAATTCGCGTGACACCCGTCCCTCACACATTAAAACAAAAAAAAAAAAAAAAACATAAAAGGAAACCTCTCGTTATACGTTGGGGGCTATCGATTCCACTCGGTTGTCAGTCGATTAATCACAGCTGCACCAACACGGTCCCGGCAATTGTAATAGGTCATAAATTACCGGGATGTTACAAGCGACCCTGCCCCCCTAGCCCCCTCCCCCGGCCCTTCCCCACCCACCGTCTGAAAGGATATTATGGCATACCACCCCCCCCCCCCCTCCCACCGCGAAACTCCACCGATTTGTTATTTTTTGCTGTCACTCAGTTTTGCCTCGGGTATCCCCATCGCCCCCTCCCCCTCCCCCTCCCGCCCCCACCCACCCGTCTCTTTCCCACCTTCTCAAATGATGCATCGCTGCATTGTATTATATCGCTGTCGTACCCTAGCCACCTCAATATATTCTTCATCCTCCTTCACTTCCCGTCTGCCTTTTAAAATATTTTTCATCTTCATTTATTTTTTTCTCCCCCCCCCCCCCCCCCCCCCCCCCCCCTTTCTTTTTTCCCCCCCCTTTCCTTTCCCTCCCCCCCCTCTTTCACTCAGTCTTCTCTTATCGTATCAGCCAACACACACGATACACCAGACATTGTCTGTCTCACTCGTTTAACCACGAGTTTTCTCTCACCGATTCTCTTCTCAACACACAAGGTTCAATGGCCCACCACCGTTTAAAACGCAAACGTCTTAAGAAGGTTTCACTTAATTTTTTTGCATGTCTGGTTGATTTTTTTTTCCTCATTTGGTAGGGGGATTTTTGGAGGTGGGAAATTTTCCGCGGTGATTTTTGGATGAGATTGGGAGGGTTTTTTTTTTACAAGGGGGAAGTGTTTTTAAAGTGTTTTGGAAGATTTTTGGCGAATTTGGTGGGAATTATATCGCGAAGTGAAAATTCGTTAGAAATGAGAAAATTTTACGTATCTTTTGCTAAAAATTATGGAAGTTTTCGGAATCTTCTGAACTATTACGATAGCTTCACGAAATTTCTTCAGTTCCATCCGATGTTTTGCGTTTGCGGAGAAAAAAAATTGTAAAAAGTCCTTAATTTGGAGCTATTGATTGAGTAGATAAGAACACTGGCTGCCCAGCTTTTAGAATGAGTATAATTTGCAATTTCCCCCCTCTTCTCTCAGTCAATGACGGTCTTAAAATGGTATTAATTCAAAATGAAGATAAAAACTAGTGAAACTGATGTCACGGCAAAAAATCACATGTAAAAATATGATGATGTTGTAATAATCGATAATCGATTTTTTACTAATGATAATTTTGTATGTGATTTTTTATTACGGAAGCAGTGAAACCATTTGCTCAGTACTCTAGTTGCCGACGTATCGAACTCTCAAAGAGCTCTTCATCAGGCCACAGGTTTCTTTATTCCGTAGGTAATCTCAATTTTCAATGATACCGATGTTTAATTCACCTATTGCTGTCATTATTTTACAACGGGTATTGTTGTATTAGTAAATAAAATAAAAATAAAACTACACCTAAAAGTCCATGAAGTAGAGGCTTAAACCCAAATATTTTATCCCCTAGAATATCAGAATTTTTTCTTCAGTTATTTGTGGACTAGATATATAGAAAAGGAATTCCCGCCTATCCAAAAACCTTTCCATCCATTAATTTCAACATAAAAAAAACCTTCCATAAAAAAGCGAAACGCATTCCTCCTACCTAGTACAAAAAACTGTTGTTATTAATAGAGACAACAATTCTGTGAATTGTAACTGAAGGAGCATCATTTGACAATTTTCAATAGTTAAAAATTATCACCCCCTTTTTTTAAACTGGCTATAATTTTATATCGAGTAAATCATCAACGCGATCAGCATTTCTCCCACACTGAGAGAAAAAATTTGCTCTGCTGAAAAAATATATACTCAGCTGGAAAAATTGTTTTCAGCTCAAGAAAATGGTTTCCCTGAAGAAAATTTCCTTCAGTGAAAGTTTAATTATTTCTACTCGATAATTTACCAGTTGGATAGAATACACATATTTTTCTCTCCGAGAACTCAAATATTGGGTTGAAAAACGATATTTTTGCAATACCTGCCCAAAAAGTGCGCTTTTCGGTACCGTTTTTCGTGCGTAAAGTGGTACTTTTACGCACAGTGTGCGTAAAAGTCAGAGATCGTGCGTAAAGTGAAACTCGTGCGTAAAGCTACGCTTTACGCACTCGAATGACACTTCACACATGATCTGAACTTTTCCGCACTCCGCACACAAAAAAACCACTTTGCCCTCAAACCTCCCCTCAAAGCGAATTTTGGCAGGTATTGCAAAAAAATTAGGTGTCCAACACGTGCCTAGCACTCGTGCGAAAAAGTACTACTTTACGCACTAGTTGCACAATATACTAATTCCATTGGAAATCAAAGCTTTTACCGTCAAGTAGCAGTTTTAGGTGAAAAAAAAAACTCTTTTGGGTGATCTTTATTTTTTCGCGAGCAGAACAAATTAATTTCCTTCAAACGATAGATTTCCTCAGAAACGCCTATGAAGAATATCGATATCATCGATTTTTTTTACTAGAATGAATATATTTTCGGCAGAGAAAATTTTTTCTCTCAGTGCATTGTAATGAGCAGACAGCTCATAAAATGTGTAAATATATTGGAAATTGAAAGAGCTTCGTCGCTTGAATCATTTCCTGGGATTTGTAAAATTCCACCGATAAAAATTAATTAACTCAACCACACATTAACCCCAATGATTCATACTGGGTGCGGACGAAGGTGAAATGTGACATGGGTATGCAGTCAATGCCTAGAGTATATAACCAATTATCGCATACCGCGGTTCTAGAGACCATCACGCTCCTTTGATTTCAGCAGACTGCGCACAAAACACAACTGGCCCCTTCCCCCTGCCTATTCTATCAGCCATTATGTATATATGTGCACTGAATAAGGCGCTGGTGCGTGGTTCCGTTATCGTATTTTATCGTATCGGTAATCGCATGGGATAAAAAAAATTAAAAAAAAACACGAGTAAATAAATTCTGTTTATTTATTCGCCCGTGTGCCTAATCACATGCACAGAGTAACGAATGGATTTAATTAAAATGAGAGAGTATATATGGGGAGCCAGTTCAATGGATAAAAGCAGAGGCCTTAGATCTAGTACGTACGATGTTTTTCCAGTTCATTCAATTAGTTTGTACATGCATAATAGATCCTTGTGTCCTTTAGAAGGATAATTAGGTGAAGGATAGCCTCTGGGCGGCTCTTTAATTGGCATTGACATTTAATTCTTGAATTATATGGAAATTGTGAGAGTTTTATTTAGCTTTTCGTTCTCGTTTAGAATCGAGGTACCGTTCCAGGGAGAGAATATTTATTGACAATTGCCGATTTACAGAGGTTGATTGTTCAAGATGTGCCGCACTTATTTCCATTTTTTTTTAGATTTCTCATTTTCCTACGCGTGCAAAGTCGGCTGGGAACTCATTAAATTATTTTCAATATTTTTGGGTAAATTTTCATAATCCAAATAAATGTACAAAAAGGGTGGGTATGTTATACATAACTCGCACTCGTATAATTCAAGTTCATTGATTTGTGAGAATTCTCAAAAAAAAACAAGCAAAAAGGGGTTCTTGGAGCAAGACCATTCGGATTTTGTAATTGAGATAAATTTGTTTTTGAGTCGATTTTTTTGTCTACTCCAGAATTAATCTGTTGTAGATATCAGGTTTATTAATCATGATGTATCCCTTGACTCAATTAATATTTAATTAACGACTTATTCAACACTTGAAGTCTTAATTTGACTCTGTGGAAATTGAGACATCGTCTTAACTTAACAATTTTGAAAATTTTAGAACAATCAAATTAAATTTTTCAAGCTAAAATTCGAGAATTTCAAACTAAAAATTTGAATTTGAGACGAAAAATTTGTCAAATGTTCGCGTGAAGATTTTAAAAAAATGTTCACATGCTCATTTTAAGAGTATAAAAATGTTCAAGTCAGTGAGTTCCCCCAGACATCTCTCTAGGTCTCCAACGAGACCATTTTCCACCTCATATGGGATCAGCTCCCACCGATACCAGAAGCAAACGTTTAGAATTTCTTTAAGGGCCGATTGTTCATGAATAATCAATTCGAGGTACCGTTTTCAATGGACAGATGTTGATAAGCGACATTGACTTTAAATAGATACATCTACAGGGTATCATTATCGTATACAAAAGCTAATGAGCTCGTAACAACCGTGCCAGACAATTTTTCTGTACAACATATTGATTCAATCTTCCCTGAGAAGAAGAGAAATTTTCTTCTTAGGAAAAAAAAAATCGGAATTTAATCTTCTATATATTTTTCTCGGACAATAGTTTTTGTCAGGCTCCTTTCGATAATTTGTTATCTAAAAACATTTACAAATTATTCCACTGAAATTATATTTAACTATTGCTGGGAGCCAAAATCGTCAGCAGAATTTTCTACTGAAAATGTGGTCAAATCCATTTGAGGCATTTGAATAATTATAAGAGATATTAAAATGGACATAAAAAAATCAGATTATCTTAACTACCCTTGCATGACAAAGCATAATAACGAGCGTGACAAATCAAAATTATTTATGGACAATTTCAAAATTTTCTTGACTTCCCAAAATCTCTTTCCCTCCTGAGTAGACTTTATTCGATTGTTTTCGAAAATAAAATCGAGGATATTAAATTTTTATGGCAAAAGTGCGATCAGATCTGAATGTTTTTCATTTAACCATCAAGTTCTCGATTATAGTTATCGAAATAAAATTTTAATACCATGATAATACGAACTTTGTTGCACTTTAGTAGGTTGTAAAAGCGAGGAAACTGGAATTGGTGATAAGTGAAGATAAGTTGTGGTTACAAAGAGACAAATACTGTCATCGATCGATGTTTGCTCCTCAGTCGTAAAGTTTTAAAAAAAGGGATATTTATAGGAGGTAGAGCTAGTAGAGATGAGGTCTGCTGAATACAATTTGGGATAATAAAAGCGAGAGAACTCAGTAATGTCGTGGTCTGGTGATAAAAGTAGATATCCTGTATAGCAACGACACGAAGATCATTAAGTAGATACCCCACAGAATTCCTCTGCAGATTTTTTTCTCGGCGATTCCCCGGTTTGCAAATATTTTTTGGATAATAACAAAAAATTGGGGTTCGATCTAGTTCAAACCGCCCCAAATAGGTCCCCAAAATTTAGGATCGATAATGACAATCCATTACAAAAGATCGCGAAATGAAATATTTTATGAATTTTTTAAATCGGCAATCCATTTTTTGTAAATAAAAACATTGGGATGTAGAGAATCTCTTGAATCGTCAAATCTTCTGATAAATCATTTCCTTTCTAGACTGCGAAAAAAATTTCGGATGAGGTCAAAATATCGACGCGAGAGATTTTAAAAGTTGACCAGAGGATAATTCTTTGGCTTAAGTAACTCTTCTTTGTACAAAGTATTTTTTTAGTTTAATGTAGAACGAGAATTTTCTCAATAATTTATTATTCACATTCAAAGAGACCGCCAGAGTCCACACAACAATTGCATAATTCATCATTTTTTCTACTGGTCAATAAATGAAAATTGGAAATCGTCCCATTTTGCCTTGCTCCCCTCCAAATTAATTTGTCTAATCGCCGAATCATCTGATAAAGAATTTCGTTCTCACCTTTAGAGAACAAATATTTCAGGGGATCACAGAATTAACGCGAGATTTTAAAAAAATTGTCAAGATAATAATTTCTTATATCATGTAAAACTTCTTTTTACAAGAGAATTTATTTCGTTCAAGGAATGATGAGTATATTCTCAAAAAATCTATTACGTAGATTCCCCAAGACCCCAAAAGACCAAACAACAATTGAATAATTCATAAATTAAATTACCACACTCGATTAAGCTACTGAGAAAAATATATACCAGAGGATGTTTTCAATTGGCACCCAGAGTTCTGCCTATTTTCGACAATCAAAATAAATGACCAACTGAATTGGATTCATTTTGATTCTAAACGTTCAAATAAAAATCATAATTGACACGTGATGGGACATTTTGATATTTTGACGGGCAGGGGAGGAGGTTCACTGAACTCCACTCACTTCTTATGATATTTTTCAATGGCCCGGAGAGTCGTTTAAATAAGTCTATTACAGTGGGATGTGTAATTCTATGTGGAATGACGTCTGTGTTGACGGAAATGGGGCGAATAACCTGGGTTATAGTGAGAAAGCCCCTCTCCATTCAACTCACCCCCTCTTTATGGTTATTATTTCTCAAGTCCTTGACACAGTGACATTCTCATGTGTGTCAATGTCCACGTGGAGGTCTTTCATCGTTCGTTGAACCCATACGAAATGAGAGGAAAAATCTCTTTATTGGATTAAATTGATTAAATTGTTCAACTTGACTAGAATTCTCATCTCATGGCGTTTATTAATACAATAATTTTTATGATGGTCTAATTTTGCGGGGAAATTGCGGAGAATATAATGAAACGTCAAGATATGGGTTATTTTCGAAAATCTGGAAATGTACGTCCAGTTTACTAATAGTATATTGTGTTACGAGTGCGTAATAATAATTTTCGGTATAAAGATGAAAAAATGTGCGCGTAGAGCGTGCGTAAAATGTCACTGTACATACAATGTCGGGGAAAACTGTATATTTCTTACCTAAAGAGGAAAAGTAGACAAGTCATTCTCACGTGCAAAGTCACGACCTGAACTGAAGGCGAAGGCTGTAAGCACGTGGAGAAGGCTTGTCTGATTATCCTCCCAAGGGTTGAATACGATTTTTCTACCAAAATTGGTCGACAAGTTGTCGATGTCCTGTTCAATTTAAATGGCACAAACAAATATCGTTCTCTGAGTAACCGAGCGATGCGAGGTTAGAGTGCTCATTTTCGGTCCAGGCAGGCAGAAAAGGTGGATTTCGTAACAAGTGAAAAAAAATGGCTTTTGACGAGTGGGAAGTTTCTGTCACGAGCCGAAGGCGAGTGATATAATTCCACAAGACAGAGACCCCCTTTTTCACGAGTTACGAACATAATTTTTTATCACGCTGTGACGGAAAAGTAACTTTTCAGTCACTGTTCGCTTCACGCCGAGTGATTGAAAAGTGCTTTTCCGAGACATTGAGATGAAAAATATTGTTCGTAACAAAAAAAAGTGAAAAAAGTGGTTTTTGACTCATGGGATTATATCACTCGCCAAAAACCATTTTTTTGTACTTTAATCCCCAACTGTACATATATTTTTTTTATAATATGTCATTAGGATATTTGTAATGGGCTTCTCAGAGCAATTAAATATGGGCACCAGGAGAAATGTTCGGTAGAAATTACCGTTCCTTTTCATATCGTCCCGTGGTTTGCCCATTCAGGGAAAATTACCCGACCGCTTCGTAAAATTTATTGACTGCTTAGTACAAGTTATCCATGCGTTCGGCAAAAATTATCTGACTGCTCATTAAACTTTGTTGACTACTTAATCAAAGTTTTCTAGTTTTTCGTGAAAAATTACCTCACTGCTTAATAAAATTTGTTTACTGCTTACTAAATATTATCCA